>VUQH01039321.1:12904-23670 GCA_015106775.1 Etroplus canarensis
TAATATTTGGTAAAAAAAAAAAAATTGTAAAAAAAAAAAAAAAAAAAGTGTAAAAAACCAATGTGTTTCCCTTATGATGGACTGTAAAAAACCTTTAAAAGTATTCAAATAATCTGTTGCAAGCAAAGCTCAGCCTGGTAGCATATTACTGTTAGACTTAGATAATTTTGAATGAAGCCCAAGAGGCGGAAACCGCCGCAAACTATCATGTCCTGTGTCCAATCTTGACTACTCACCTAGCACCAGTCAAACTGTCTCTTTTTATATGGTACCATCCTAACCTTGCTCACTCTTACTTCTTCCTTATTGCCACCTCTCCACTTCTTCACACCCTCTCTGTCAAGTGCCCACTCATAATTTTTATCAGTGACGGGGCAGAGATACAGAGGTGCTGCCATCCATCTATTCCTCCACAAATAGCTGTTAGAAAACACAATTTGTTCAGCCACACTGCTCTCAGTCAGCCTGGCACAGGCCAACCATCATGTGCTTGTGTGTGCTCATACAGACACTAGCCCTCATACATTGTACCTTTGTTGTGCATGTACAGAGATGTGCACAAACACACACAAAGTTATTATTCCACTTGTCATCTTGCTACTGTACTGTTTGCATCTTTTTTTTGCTCTTCAAGCTCATTGCATAAAGTGAAAGGAGTCGCTTGTAGAGGCAAACCTAGCAAGTGTCATAGTTATGCCCAGAAGGAGGGACTCTGAATGTGGATAGCAGTTCTGATGAAACACAAAGTCTTTAATTAGTGCCAAAGTCAACTGATCTGGTGCTGTACAGGTGTAGGCTCTTTCTTAAAGTCTGTTTAATCCAAGGGGTCCCGATTTCCCAGAGTGGTAGGAATATCCAAAGTGAGCCAAGTTTCCAATAATGTCCATGCAGATTTAGAGCAGGGCAGAGAGAGCAGAGGCAGAAGGTCAGAAGGATGCAAATTCAGCAGGTGAATGCAACCAGGTCAAAACACAGGTAACACATCTCAGAGAGCAGCTTAATGTGCAATACTAGCGAACAATCTGGTGATGAGTGGAGGCTCCAGGCCTGCTTAAGTATCCCAGCACTAGATCGGGTTAACAGGAAACACGTATATGCCAGAGGCAGCTCAGGCAGGACACACCTGCTCCTGTAATCAAGTACAATTAGAACCATGCACACACCAGATAGAGGAGAGAGAGAGCCAAAGGGGAAATAGAGAAATAGAGGTGGGTCCACACCAGGCAGACAAGGGACCATGACAGTAAGACTTGTGATCCAACTGCACAGTTCTCCTCAGCTCATCTTCCAGCAGTTGTTTTGGTTTTCTAGCCCATGCTAGGTTAAAACCTAGTTAGATAATATACTGATGAATTTAGCTTCTTAAAAGCCAGATCCTTCCCTCAGGGACAGAAGGCAACCAACCCAGAGCTACAAGAGAAGTAAATATTAGATTTAAATTCATCAGGTAGACATAGGCTCAGGGAATGCTAATGTTACACCTTGTTTGTTTGTCTTATAACCATTATAAAATAGTAAGGAATCTGTTTTGTGTTTACAGCATGTTCTTGTTCGGAAAATAAATCCTATACATTTGTATGCCCACAGAATAATAGTAATATTGTACACCAATCAGGCATAACATTATGACCACCTGAATAATATCGTGTTGACCCTCATTTTACTGCCCCACATGCATCAATGAACCCTGACAGCACAATACCCTGTCATCAGTTCACCACTGTTCCTTCCTCGGACCACTTTTGATAGATACAGACCACTGCAGACTGGGAACACCCCACCAGAGCTGAAGTTTTGGAGATGCTTTGACCCAGTCGTCCAGCCATCACACTTTGTCCTTTGTCAGACTTGCTCAAATGAACTTTGAGGAAAAACTGTTCACTTGTTGCCTAATATATACCACCCACTAACAGGTGCCATTATGAAGAGAGTTTCAGTTACTCACATCACCTGTCAGTGGTCATAATGTTGTGCCTGATCAGTGTATACTGTACAAAATAAAACAGTATTTTTTTTTTTTTTACAAAAAGAACTGTTTTCTGACACAGTTAACTAGCTGGTAGAAATTGGAACTGATCTGTGGTTCAGTTTTTGGTTTACTTTAATATTAAAGTAATGCAGTCTGGCTCAAAGTTAAATACATTGATTTCTGTTGCATTCTGAAGCGAAACATAGCAGCTTGCTGCACCTGAGGGAGTCAGTGAAAGCGGCAGCCAGAACTGCCTCTTACTGAAATAGTTTATTAAAAATGAATTTGACCGGTGGCTTTTTTATTTCAACGTCTGTTCACTTTTTTCTATTTTTGAATTATTTGGCTGTTGTTGAATAGTTACTGTTGCCCTGCCATGGTAACATATGCACTGGAGTTGTTCATATAACATCGAGATGTGCACTAAGAGCTCTGACACAGATCGAACACTACCTGTGTTTCTATGGTATTCCATTAAAACATGTTACAGTTAACAACTTAAGTATTCCTGCTAAAATGTTACACATCTACACTTAAATTTAGAATCAATGCACAGAAAAAAGGATGGCCCTAATATTGACAGGCAGCTGTGAATGTCTCTGCCTACGTCTGTGTGAATGACGCATTGCAGACCTGATTGAATCTCACATACCAAACAACCAGTGGGAAGAAAATTTCTTAGTGAAAAAACATGTTTTCCTTCTTTGGAAATCAAATGACTTCGTGTTACTGAGTGTTTCAGCCACTTTTCCTCTGTATTTTTGTGAAATAGGGAACAACTGTGTCACATTAGGAAGGCAAAAACAGCAATCTAAATTTCCTTTTTTGCTGTTTTGTCTTATGAATGATTTTCATGCACATACCAGAGCTGAACTATGAAATCATAAAGTGGATCTGTGCAGATAAAGCCAAACAGCAAACTGCTCATCAGCATATTTTTAGTTTAACTGTAGATAAGCTGGAGCTGTATTTAAGTTTATAAACTCTAGCTACATTTGCACTTTCAGTTTTTCTCACCTTATCAATTTTTGATTAAGTCTGCAACAGAATTATCATGTGCTTTTCTACCACTAAAACAAGGTTCAAAAGAAGATGAAATCTGAGTGTGTTAGATTCTCTTTCATCTTTTTATGGCTATTTACTTCTTGTCAGTATTATTTCTTGTATAAATCTAATAATTTATATTAATTATAGGCAAATCTATGTTTAAATTTGATACACTTCACTGCTTGAACTGAGGTTCAGGCATATTTAGCTCAGTAGACTACTGCTGAATGCAGTGCAGTGTTCCAGTGTTTGAAAATTATTTACCATATTGCTGGCAGTGTTTAAGGCCTATCTTCAGTATAGGAAGAGAAGATTTCTCCTTTGGCCATGTCAGCATTTCCCATTGCCCAAATGCTATATTTAATTGTGGAATTTAAATGTGCATAGCCTGTAAAACGAAAAACGTTTCCTCACATCTAGTTTAATGTAAATACATTTTCACCAGGACAAGATTTTATACTTACCTTAGAATTGATAAAGAAATAAATAAAGAGATAGGAGAGAGTGAAAGAGAGCGAGAGAGAGCGAGAGAGAGAGGTTATAGTAATCTAAACTTGAGTGAGGGACCATGAATCTGGAGTCAGAGGACCTCTCTGTAGTGAAGCTGCCTTCACGCCATTGCTTTCTCTGCCTTTTCCTGTTACCCTTCCCATCCCCCTCTCTCTCCATAAGCATCACCCAGCTGGATGCTGTCTCCATGGCAATTCTTATGGGTCCCTTTAGCAAGGTCACCTTCACTTGAAAGAAAAAGTCAATAAGAGAAGAAGACAGATGTCATCTTTAGGGAATACAGAAAAAATATTTAAAAAATTTTAAGAGGAAAATAATGTGTTTGTTTGGGGGGTAGAAAGATGTCAAGGGAGATGGAAGGAGATGGTGGAAAACAACAGAAAAGAAGAGCATGAAGGGGGAAGGGCATCTAAACAAACAGCTCCGTTAGCAAACCTCAGACTTGATAACCATGCTTAGTGAATGACGCATAAGGAAAAAGCAGCTTGTGAGTTCACTTTTTCCTTAAACATGCTTTCTTGGATAAAACTTCAGAGCACCTGGCTTCATATTAGCAGATCCATCTGAAGATGCCAGCTGTTAGTTAGGATAACATGGTTTTTTCATCCACACTCATACTCCATCATTTCTCCTCATATGTTTCACGCTACCTCCCCTTCATTTCCCATGACATTCCCCTTGCTAAAATTAACCCACTTTGACTTGACCTGACTGTGGCCACAGCCTGTACCCCCTGCAGAGTCTGCTGGGGGTTGCCATCACCTAGAGACATCAATATTTCAGGCTCTCTGAGCACTCTCCCACACCCGGGCCACTCACAGCCCAAGGGGAGGTGCTGATGGAGACACAGAGAAGCAGAGAGAGGGTTAGAGCTGGAAGACTCATAAAGAAAGGTAAATTACAGTGTGAGGGATGAGGCGGTAGAGGCCTTGAGACGGGAGAAAGGATATGATGCAAAAATTATAGCATGCAATTTGAACAAATGAATAAGTGTGCTCAAGAGGGGAATGGAAAAATAGCTGGGGTGGATGAATGACAATAGGATGATAGATGGGGGAACTGCTGATCACATATTGTTTCTGCTTTCTTTTTTATACAGGCTGCAGGATTCATCAGTATTGCAAATGTATACACATCAGTGTAGTATTATGAACTAAATGTGGAAAGAGGGAAATACTGTAATTGTGATAATAAATACACAGATTGATGCCATTAACTGAAAATTCATCTGTTTGAGGAGAACATTGAACAGTTACTTATCTTTTGAAAATGAGGCAACATACAGATAAGAGACAGTTGAAGAGATGAAAAAAAATTGAGAGGCACTTCACCAGATGCTAATGCATACCCCATCTGACCGTAGATGACGGAAAGCCTCCTGCCCTCTCTTCCTCTTCACCCTCTTGTCCTTTTATCTCAGTGTGAAAAAACTGCAATAGCCAACTGTTGCTACGACTGCAGCTGCTGCCACAATGGTGGTCATTAGGGGTTGTTACCATAGCAAGGAGTCTCAGGGGCAATCAGACAAGAGACACTGCTACCACAGTGTTGGCTGATACAGTCAATGTGTCTTTAAGTGTATTGTTAAAACAATCATCATAGTGACCTATAGTTCTGTAGACAATAAGGTGTTGTCATGGATCAGAAAAGAAACTGATGAATTACAGTAGAATAAATCTTTTACTAAACTGTGAATAGACATGGAATTCAAATATACAGCGCTGTACAAAAATCTCACATCACCTCTCATTTCTTTAATTTGCCAGAAAAATGTTAAAACAGTGCAATGATTTATTGAAAACTGCATAAGTGAAGGTACAGCACATAACTCAAAACAGTTTGTACAGTTCTAACAAGTTTGAAAGTCAGTATTTGATATGACCACCTTTATTCTTCCATGCAGTCTGAACTCTCTTGGGCAAGCTTTCTTGTAATTTCCTTGAGTAGTCTTCAGGAAATAGTTCTTAGTGTAGTGGGGTATACACATTCATGTCACTCGTGTAAGCTGCCTGGTTCAAAGCAGATAAAGACACAAGTCCCTTTCATAATGGGAGGGTTGTGTCAGGAAGGGCAACTGGTGTAAAATCTGTGCCAAATCACCTATGCAGATTCATCTGCTGTGGAAATACAAGGAAACAGCCAAAGATGTTTACATTTATCAACAATAGCTCTCCAGGCTCCTTGAAGAACATTCCAAAGCTCTTCTTTGGCTATTGACTGCCTTTTGTCCTGTTCTCTGCAGAGATGATCCCACACTGCTTCAATATTGTTGAGGTCCGATTTCTGGGGACCCCAATCCATGATTGATAGTGTTCCGTTGTGTGTTTTTCTATCCAGATAGACTTTTAGTGCAATTGCAGTGTGTTTAGGATCATTGTCATGCTGAAAAATTAACCTGTTGTCAATCAGATGCTTTCCAGGTAGTGTTATAGTACTATCGATATAGTATATTGTGGAAATGCAGCCCCAAACCATTACAGAGCCTCCACTGTGTTTTACAGACTGCTGTACACTTGCTGTTGTACCTCTTTTCCGACCTCCTCTGTACATATTGATGATGATTCAAACCAAAAATATAAAAGTTGGTTTCATCACTCCATAAGACCTGTTGTCACTGATTTTGCAGTCCAGGTATTATGTCATTTGGCATATCTCAGCCTTTTTTCCCTGCTTCCCTTCCTGAAAAATGGCTTTATGACAGCTAACTTTAGACTGAGAACATTTCTGATGAGACTTCACCCAACAGTAGATGGATCAACTAAAGGGCCAGATGCATCTCTCAGGTCCTGTGCCAGATTTCTTAATGACGTGACTTTCAGAAACTGTTGATTTACTGTAGATAGTTTTTCAGGCCTGCTACTTCTACTTTTTTCATCAACCTGTCCAATTTCCTCAAATTTCAAATTTTTAAGGACACACTGCACACAATGTCAAGATATGCCAAGTTTTCAGCCAATAACGCTTTGAGAATCACCTTGTTGGTGCAAAAATACTACTGTATGCCTGTCAAAATGTATTATCTTTGGCATTTTTTGTAGATTCAGCCAAAGAAATGGGAATAAATGTTTTGTTTTTGCAGCAGGCTACTAGTAACAAAGTGCCTGAAGATACAATTTAAAAATGTTTCTTTGCTAATTTGTCTGTTATGTGTAGACACAACACTGGTTTACCCCTTGTGTTAGGTGCTTTTTATGCTTGAATGAGCCACAGGTCAGTGTTAACAGGCTTTTAAAAAAAGGTATATAGTAAGGTATAAGGACTGGACTGAAAAGAAGTGAAAAAGTAGCCAATTTCCAAAGAAAGACATTGAAGGACCTTCAGAAAGCCTGAAGAACTATTGCTTAAGACTACGTTAAACAATACAAGAAAGTCTCGTGCTTTGGAAGCTAAATATAACACTTATACACTTTACAGTGTCAAATACAGTATTACTGACAGAATATTTCCAGTGGATGAATATTCAGCTGCACTGGTTAAGGGTACAAAATATTGTACATTTCATAGCAGCATATATCCTTAAATAAAACTAAGTGCCACCCCCCATGCCAACAGCTCTGCTAGGCTTCTTAAAGATGGGCTTCATAAGTGGGAGAAAGAGCAAATAACAGCAGTATTTGTGCCAGACAGAGTGTGAGAGGAAGTGACATTAGCATGAAGAAAGCAGTGAATGAAAGTGAATATAATATTTTCTGATTGTTTCAATAAACCAAAATAAATCCCACCCACCTGAGCACAACCCTGTGGGAAGGTGATGCATTGCTGAATTGTATGTAATTGAAGTCTAAGTATTTTGTGTTCAAAGTAGTTCACACAAAACCATAAATTCCATCTTTGTGAGGACCCAAGGGGGAAAACCATTGTTACCACTCATGGTCTCAGTACCATGAATGTCTCCACCACTAGTTGAGCTATTTCAGTCAAGATCATAGTGGTGGTTTGCTGGAGCTGCATCTTCATCTGCACACTGTACATGCAGAATAAATTCTTTGCTTAACCATTGCCTTTTGTCACTTCAGCATTTGAAATGTTTTTAGCACCATTTTAATGTCTAAAAATAACTTTTTCAACAGTGTGAACATTTGTCAGCAGTGATGGACTCACTAAATAAGTAAAGTATGCCAGAGCAAGGTTAGTTATAGGGGACAAGAAGTAGAGCAGGAAGTAGAGCAAGAAAGTAGCACTCACAAAGCAAAGCTAAACTAAAGCAAGCCCTTGCAGTATTCTCCTGGGAGTGAGCTTCAGCAAGTGACATTTGATCACAATAGGGATAGCTAAATATTGCTTCCATGTGAAAAGGAAATAATGAGAGAAAAATGAGCACGCTGGCCTCTTAAGTTTATGTCACTATGGAGCAAAGTGAGAATGATTGTTTTATTAAATACTCTAGGTTTGGCTTACATAACTAACAGATGCAATGACCACATAGTCACCTTGTGTAAAAATCAGCAAATGTGAGATTGCTGAGTAGTTGTCACTACTTCTGTGAATAGACAAGCTGATAAAATATTCAGCTTTGAAAGGTGTGAGGTGTCTGATGCCTGCATGGTTTTATCAAAGACTTTATCTAGCCATGATTCAGCATACAGTACTGGCTCCTGGTGACTGGTTACCTTTTAAACCACTGTTTCTGAGGATATACTTCTGTCACTGAATGAAGAGGACAAACAACAGTGGGTAAAGCTTCCATATCTAGACCGGACAAATGACAAAACACTACTGCTTTGCTGCACTGCATTTGCCTGTGTTTTTAAAGGGGCCCTGTCATATTTCAGCATGTACAGTTTTGCAGAGCACTGCAAACAGAAATATGATGTGATGTTTATTTATTTCAAAATAGACTTTTTGCATCAGTATCTCAGTGGGGTATTCTCTACTGGGGTTATGCCTTTTGTTATATGATTGTTAAAAAGAAAAAAGCAGGATTAAGGAGGAGAGGGTGTTGATTGTTTATTTCCAAAGCAGCTCCTCCAGTCAGATCAAAGCAGGATTCTGAGTGCTCAACTCTCAGCATGCAAAACAGATAAGAGAAAGAAAATCTGACATGAAAAGATATTTGTGTGCATGGTTTATGAGAAAGCAATTAGACAGAGTAGCAAAACAAAAGTTTGGTAGGTGAACAATAAGAGACAGGAGAGATGATTAGGAGATGACAGAGACTAGGGGCTGACGAGCAGCAGAGATGCAATGTTGTCTGCAGTGAAATGCTTAGATCTGGCTCAGATTGGCTGCGTCAAAGCTGAAAGTGTGTCACAGGAAGGCGAGGTTAGTACAGCAGGATAATATTGCTTCAATGCGTTCCTGCTGCATTTAGGCCTCCCGGTTAGCACTTACTGTTTGTGCAAGTCAAGCCCTGAGAAACCAGAACAGCGTGAGCCACAATGAGGAGTTTAGCTTGAACATGGGTGAACCAGCCCTGCAGTAAAACTCTGCTGTGAGGATCTGCACTCGTCACTAAACGCTGCTCAGTCAGTTGAAAGGTTTTTTTCTCCTCATATGACCCTAAAAGCTCCAGAGGCTGGCAGTGTATCATAATTCAAAATACAAAAATCAAAGCCATGTGCACTTTCCAATATCAATGTAGCATTGAACAGAATTAACAGCCTCAATATATACAGTAGTAAAAAGCTACCATTTAAATTGCTAATGTATTACTTGTCATGTTATTAATTCCCTTTTTTAACTTTTATTTTTCTACTTCAGTGAACATTGAGGTAGGGAGCAAATTTACACTATACTCAGAAAAAGTTTTGCAACAGTTTCACAAAATCAACACAATATATCAAACTACAACTTGGTGTGTACAACATTATACATTTGAGGTTGAAATAATGTTATTTAAATGCAAATCTGAATGATATATTATGAACACTGCCCACTTTTGTCACACATCTTTCTTCATGTCTTCAAATACACAGTAACACAGTCATACCTAACTTTACAAAAGTTTGGAAGGCAAGTGTAATATTCTGCTCATCCAGAGGAGCATTTGTGAGGTCAGACACTGCCTCACAATCTCTGTTCATCCTAAATGTGCTCAATGGCATAGAGCTCACAGCTCTGTGTGGACCAGTCAAGTACTTCCACACCAAACTCATCCAACCACGTGTCTTGCTTTTTGCACCATGGCACAGTCATGCTGAAACAGAAAAGGGCCTTTCCCAAACTGTTCCCACACAGTCAGAAGCATACAATTAATGTTTTGGCCAAAGCTTTGCAGTCTCCTTTCTCTGGAACTAAGGGATCCAAGCCAACCCTAGAAAGTGACCCTATAGCATTATCCCTCCTCCACCAAAGTTTACAGTTGGCAGAGTGCTGTCAGGCAGATAATGTTCTCTTGGCAATCGTCAAACCCAGACTCCTCCATCCGACTGCCAGATAGAAAAGTGTTATTCAGCATTCCACAAAACAGTTTTCCACTTCTCTAGAGTCCAATAGCAGTGTACTTTACACCACTCAATTAGATTCTTGACATTGTTCTTGGTGATGTAAGGCTTGCATGCAGCTGCTTGGCCAAGGGAACCCAAGCCGAGAAGCTCCCACTGCAATTGTTTTTTCTGATGTTAAGACCAGAGGAAGTTTACAACTCTACCACTTCATGACTGAGTTGTTGTGGTTCCTAAATGCCACCAATTTGCAATAATACCAATTTGTTGACGATGGAATATCCATAAGGGAGAAATTTTATGAACTGAGTTGGTGCAACGGTGCCATCTTAATACAGTACCACGCTCAAATTCAGAGCTCTTTAGAATGACCCATTCTTTTACAAGTGTTTGTAAAGGCTGACTGCATGGCTAAAGCCCCTGTCCCACCATGACGATTTAACAAGCGTATGCCGGCATAGGAAAAAACTGCAAGTACGTCAATTACATTCTGGGGAAGTTTTGTACGTGTTAAGAGCACACATAATTACGCCGGTCTACGAGGTAGTACGGCGAGGTTGCAGGAAAGTTTTGAGCATGCACAAAACCTCCAACGCTTGCCAGCTGTATGGCTCTTCATCCTGCATACGAGTACCGTAAGTTGTAGGTACTTAGTGCAATCGGAGAATCGCGTTACTCATATCGAAATACGTGGAGGTACTCAAAACATATTAATAACTATGAGTAACATATATCAAACATACCGCCAATGCATATTGCCGTTTGCAGATGTATTTGACATGATCCAGTCGAACTGAACATTTTTCCCACACAGCTGCCGAATAATTGCGTATGTAGTGCATTTAAGGGGAGTGGTA
>VUQH01039323.1:0-10634 GCA_015106775.1 Etroplus canarensis
AGCAGTCGAAAGAAGAAGACTTATATAGTACTTTTCTACTCTAACTGATCACTCAAAACACTTTTTACTGCAAGCCTCATTCATCCATTCATACAATGCTTTATTCTACACCTTTAAGCACATTTAACTATTACACACATTCACGATCTGACTTATATGTCAGATGCAATTTGGTGTTCAGTTTTTTGCTCAAGGATGCTTTGGCATATAGATTTGAGATGCCAGGGATAGAACTGTCAACCTTCTTGTTGGAAAATGACTTGTTCTAATTCCTGAGCTACACACACCCACAGCCAAATCAGTAGCTCAAAAGTCTTGCCCTCTAAATATCAGGGAAAGCACTCAGAAGGAGCCTTGGGAGTCCATTGTTAGAGGGTACTGGCCCTCATAATCGGGCATAATGACTCATCTTGTGCTAATGAAGCTTTTGGAGATCTACACATTGTATTAAATTAGTATTTGGTTCCTCGTGACAACAGAGCTGACAATGACTTTCAAAGTTGCTCATAAAATGGAGTAATCTGGATGATATCAACATTTCATAACCATAAAAAGAACAAGTAAGCGTACTCAACAGAGTGCACTCCTCCTGCAAGAAGAAGACTCAAATGCACCGTGGATGCAGACAGGTAGCAAAGAATAATTTTAATAAACTCAAGGATGGCGTGAACAAATGAGGACAGATGAGACATGAGTTAATGATAAGGATTCCAGAAGTGGTTTTACCCATGACACACGAAAGAGGTATGATACACTGCTTTAATATACAATACATGCCAGAACGAGGACTCTACAGTTAAATGTTTTGTTGTGTTCATAAGTTGTTTTAGTTTTTAAGATGATCATCTGTGTGATCAGACTTACTGTCCTCCAGTGTTTGTGTGCACAACAAAAAAATGTACGTAAGCATAGCACTAATATTAGTATGCCACCTGTGATTATAACATCCTAGCACATAGTTCAGTGTTGAATAAAATTACCTGGTGATTTTTTGTTGATGCCTATTTATGGTTGAAAAACAGTTCCAAAATTTAACTTCACTCAAAGTCGTGGATGTTCCCTCCACGTTGCATAGATGTAGTTTTTAATGTTGCCTCAATGTTTCTGTAAGACTTTCTAGAAAGAAGAAATGGTATTCAAGAATTGCTTTCTATTTTCTCTTTATTTGGCTTCATTCTAATCAATAAACAAAACAGAAAGAAAATAGAAACTAATTAGAATGGGACTCTCTGGGAAGGTAACCCAAAATCAGGACCTCCACAGCCCATTTCTGATCCTACTGAGCTATTTCATTACTCACTTGTAATTGCAACATCCCTGGGCTTATAATGCTGACATCAGGGACAAAGAGCTGCTAAGTGTAACAGTCTGTGCTCCATGCAACAAATGTGCGGTTTTGTCATGGTCAAAGGAGCAGATCCGATGCAGAAGCAGCGTTTAAGAGGTTTATTTACAAACAGGTAGACAAGACGTTGCAAGCGTGATTAGCAGAGGGTCCAGATGTGCGCGGGCCAGGCTGCGTGAGTATTGTCCTTTCCGAAAGAGGGTTTCCAGTGAGAATCCGTAATCCAGGGTAGGTGCGGGTCTGAGAGGAGAAAAGAGAGCAGCGGTCAGATCTAGGCAACTTGGCAAGAAAACATTAGCAAATAGTCAAAAGGGGTTTTGGAGCTGCGAATGGCTTACGTGAGCATAAGCAACGATCCAGCGAAGGCTAGACACTCCTCTGCGGAATAAAAAGCCCACGGCAGCATTCCCGCGGATGGCGAGCCGGTGAGTCAGAGGATGAATCTTAGCCAGCACAGCTGTAGGTGTGAAAGGTTAATGGAGACTCAGCCCAGCCCGACAGAGGAGGGACAGAGATTTGTGGCAAGGGAGAGAGACGGGGTGGGTCTGCACCAGGAGGGCAGGGGACCATGACAGTTTTTTTTAAAAAAGTCAGTAGATTAGTCTGTGCACGTGGAGAAAATGTTGAGTGGATGTCTGTGCACAGCTGTGCACTAACCAGATTAGTTGTCATTGTTTAATAAAACAAAAACATAAAAAGATGCATTTAATGCCCTTATTGCAATAATCTGATCTAAATTTCTTACTCTTAAGAGACTGTCTGACACAACCTCTATTCTATCTTGAAACAGCATCAATATCTGACTGTTCAGTTTTTGCCATTATACCACTATCAGTTTTTGACTGGTGGAGATGGATGTTGTGTTTGCTGGGATACAGCAGTAGGCTATAACAAAACAAAAGACAGATGATGAAGCTGTGCCGCATTCCTAAAGTTTGATTGACATCATCAAAAAGGAAAGGATCTTACTTTGTTAAATGCTTGTTAACTCAACTGATCTCTCCTTGGACTGAAATTAAGTTAGCATTTTCTACAAGTCTTATTCGCACACATACAGCACTTTACTCTATGCCCCTCACTATTATGCACACATTCACACTTTGAGGGCTGAATTTGGAAGAAACCGGGGATCAAACCGCCAACCTTCCAATGAGAAGGTTACCTGTTCTACCTCTTGAACCACAGCCACTTTGTGTCATTGCTTCATCCCCTCCTCTGGCATGTCCAATAGGAATGTTGGCAATGCGAGAGGAGAATGTTTGAAGAAGAACTGAGGATGAGCACACACAAATGTGACTTGAGTCCATCTGTTTGTTGTTTATTTACTCCAACCTAATGTCAGGCCCCGGTGGTTGCAGCACAGATCCAGTACAGGACTAGTGCTGTTTTTAGTGTAGGTTGACTCACAACTGGACTAACCTTTCAGAACCTTAGATGTAACATGCACATATAAAACTTAGCTTTTACTATGCTGAGAAGATTTAAGTGTATAGTCAAAAGCAATACTTTAAATGCCAGAATACAAATTTATTAAGCAATTTAGCAATGGCCAAGCAACAGCATCAAATCTTTTACATATACCAAACCAAATTAAATTTTCTCTATAGTGCTCACTCCCCTAACTCTCCCTAATTTAGCTGGCCTGGCTTGGGTCTAATATTGGTGATCTTCTTTTGGGGCTGTGTCCGGCCGAGGCAGGAGGGCGAGGCGCTACTGCAGATGGAGACGGGTCCAGGCGGGTCCTTGATTTGGTATGAAACCCAAGGAGATCCAGGCCCTTGTCCCACCATGTAGCAGGGGGGATTTAAGAGATCTCACGACAGCAGAATCCAGTCCACAGCTGGGGAATGCTCTTAAGAGGCTGCTGTAAACAGAGTCAAAGATCCCTTCTGCAATTGGTCTCTCTTGTCATTGGACACTTGTACAGCATACTATGACTCTTGTAGACAACAACGCTCAAATCCCCTGTTTCAAGAGGAAACAACACTATATATACTTTTTGCAGCTGTCCATCACCCCTGCATGATACTGTTTTCATCAACATGGCTAGACAGTTATTTTCCATACCTTCTATGGTCAATTCTGGTATTTACTGTACTTTCCATTTTTTTGCACATAATACATTCTTGCCCAATCGGGGACCTGCCAGCCAGCCATTTCACTTTCCCTTTTCTGAGTGACAACACATGTTCTTTCCAGCTTTTCAACAGAAAGGCCACACTTTAAACCTTAATCATTTTAACACATTGTTACTTGCTTAACATCATCATTAGTTGTATTGATTTAAAACATTACTTATTTCTAACACAATCAATTCTCACCTGAGAATTATATTCATTCATATTCAATTATCATTGATTCAAACTCTTCTATCTTTTCAATAATGTGTTTACAATCACTCATCATTGTATTGGTCACATTTGCAAAACATATAATCATTTCAGTCTGCTGTGTCTTATCATTACTTTCTATGAGAGTTCATATGGTGCTTTTGCCAAGCAGAGGGCCCAGAAGTGTCAATCCCATTGACATTAATTATTTCCTCCTGTCTTGTTTTCAGTCAACCCTGAGAGTGCTAATATATCATCTTTCAAATTTCTGTCATTGAAATTAGAAATTTCTGGCAATGCCAATGCACTAGCAATCAGTCTTGAATCTATACCTAAATTTAATAGGCCAAGTTCCGTCTCTCCACCAACTTTCATGAAATTTGACCTGTTAGTTTCTGCATAATGCTGCTGCCAGACAACCAAATAAAAGGAATGGAAAACATACACATGAAATCATTTAGTGGCGATCCTCACTAAAAACAACTGGATTAATTTGTAAGACAAAAGCTGAGATAAATACCCCAAAAATTGCTGCTATAGAGATTGCAAACCAAAACCAGACTGTTACACCTGATTTAAGTACAGTTTCAGTCTTAAGGCCTGGTAACAATGCATTTACAGTTGTGAGGTAACTGATGTAGCCAGAGAAATCAGTTTTTTGTTTCCCTCAACTATAGTCATAGCCAGTGTAGGCTAGGAGAGCTGAGTATGCATTAACAAAGACTACTATGCTAGGGGTTTTTATGTGGGCCCAGCAGTTCAATTTTTCCCTAAGTCCACTAGCAGATTAAACCAGCAATGGCAAAGTGCTATTTAAATTGATGACCTGCTGATTTATCCTGATGGTTTTTCCATGTGTTGGTTAAACAGAATGGATTTGGTAGACATGAAACCTCTGCTGCTTCTCTGAGCTGAAAAAGTCATCAAAGAATACATGAATACATGAGAATACATGTTTATACTATGCTAGGTTTCATTAAATCAGTCCATCTATCCATCCATCCATGATGGATAGATGGACTGAGCATGTCTAAGCAGGCATGCTCAGACCTCCCTCTCCCTGGCCATCTCCAGTTCCTTCGGGTGGACACTAAAATATACCCACACCAGCCAAGAGATGTAATCTCTCCAGTGTGTCCTGGGTCTGCACCTGAGCCTGCTGCTGGTAGGACACACTCTAAACATCTTGCCTAGGAGGCACCTAGGAGGTATCCTGGTCAAATGCCCAAACCACCACAACTGGCTCCTTTCCATACGGAGGAGTAGCAGCTCTATTCCAAGCTCCTTACCCGATCAATAAAGTTAAGCTCAGAGACCCTTTGGAGTTAGCCCATTTCATCACTTGTATCCACAATCTTATTGTCGCAGCCACTACCAGAGCTTGTGACCACAGCTTGTAAGAATGTAGCTCATCAAGTGAATTGACAGCTTTGCTTTCATGCTCAGCTTTCTCTTCACCACAGCAGACTGGTAAAGTGCCCACATCACAGCAGAAGGCACACCAATCTGTCAATCTCCCCCTCCAACCTGAGATACTTAAACTCTTCCACTTGAGGCAGCAACTCTCCCTTTTTCTTTCTTTTTAAAAAATCTTTAATCAAACCCAAAAGGGTGGAGTACTCTGGGTTTGATTAAAGGGAAAAAAAAGAGAAAAGGCAATTATTGGTTTTCAGACGGATTGACATGGCCTGGATTGTGAAGAATGTGTGTGACCTGGATTCTTTTATTTGAGTGTGACAAGACAATTTCAAGAGCATTATGAATTTATTATCATTTATGAATATTTCACAACACAGTTTTACATATAGCTGGATATATGTAAAAAGCTGAGAGGTTATATTCTGTTAATGGAAAAGAAATATGTGCCTTCTGTTCTTACAGACTATGGATGAAGTGCATATATATCAAGGTAAAAAATTGTCTTTAGGTTCTGGCAACCCTTGTTTGCGTGGGTTCTTCCCACATTCCAAAGACATGCAATGGGGTTAGGTAATTGGCAATTCTAAATTGACAGTAGGTGTGAATGGTTGTTTGTCTTGGTGTTGGCTTTGTGACAGCATGGCAACCTGTCCAGAGTGTACCCTGCCTTTCGCCCTATTATAGCTGCTCCCCGCGGCCCTGCATTTGAAAAGCGGAAGAAAATGAATGAATGAATGCCACTAACAAACAGATATTACCTGTCTGCCAAATCATGACTTTCCAGTCATTTTATTTGGTCTCTATATGGTGAACATTTCAGCTGCATCAAGCTACTGCAGTTAGCCACAACAATGCAGGAAAGCAGCTGATTCTGCCATCAAAATAATAGCAGATCACCAGACATCAAAAGTAAGTGGCTGTATCTGTATCTACAAGATGGCTAACCAAGCTCAAACCTCCCAAGTTTAAAGAACTGAATTAATTTAATTAACCATTTCTGTATGTCTGTCTGTCTCATTCTCTCAATAGTACATAATTATTACACGCTGGTTAATGTGAATTAAAATGAAATAGTATGGTAATGGCAAAAGGTCAGAGTTATAACATTTAGGTTAGCATAGCTGTTGAACTAGTTCAGTGCTTCTCAGACTGTGGGGCCCCACTGGTGGAGTGCAGAGCTGCTGCAGATGGGGTGCTTATTTGAGCTTCTGAAGTGGGGCATGCCAAAAAAAGTTTGAGAACCACTGAACTAGATAAAGTGGTAGAAAAAACATAACATAGATGGCAAAAAAGAAAAAATGGTAAATGGACTGGTGCTTTTCTACTCTAACTGAGCACTCAAAGCACTTTTTACTAAAAGTCTCATTCTCCCATTCACTCTAACAGCGCTTTATTCTGTGCCTTTTAGAGCTCATTTAACTATAATGCACACATTCACACGAGAATGGATGCATCGGGAGCAATTTGGACTTCAGTGTCTTGCCCAAGGACACGTCATCATGTAGACTGGAGAAGCCAGGGATTGAACAGCCAACCTTTGAGTTGGAAGACGACCTGCTCTACCTCCTGAGCCACAGCTGCCCCATAAAAGCCAAGAGTAGTGTATAAAAATAAGGCAGAAATAGCTGAATAAATAGGCTGAGTGGGTAAAAAGTGCAAAGTTTGCTAAATCTATTGAATATAATTTAAAAAATTAAAAAAGAAAACTGCTAAGGTTGAGGCTAAGTGGTTTAAAATGATGCAATAGGCAAAAAAAACCATAGTGGCCACCTTTTTTCACCTTGAGCCACATACTATGAAAGTGAATCAAGCACTGGTTAGTGGAAGTTCCCCCCTGAGGCTTAGAGCTGTTGGTGATGTTTTGAAAGCTAGGGCTGGGACCGACAAAGTAAGGGATTCTGCAGGCTAGTATAGCACCCTTGTCAGTCACAAGGTATATGGATGATAAATATACTTGTATGTATATATAGCACTTTTACTGAGACCTCATGGTGCTTTTACACTATAAGGTACATTTACCCATTCACACACAGCACTTTATTATATTGAAGAGCTTTTATCTATCACACTCACATGTGTTGGAGATAAATTTGGGTTCAATGGCCCAGGGACACTTTTGCACATAGACAAGAGGAGCAGTGAACCTAACCACCAACCTTCTGATTATAGTAGACCACTCACTCTACTTGCTGAGCTACAGTCTAAAGCATATGCTCCTTTAATGATACATTTGACTCTAACTGGGACCATAATTTGCAAAGTTAACATCCTCTTATATTAAATAGGATGTGAAACATGTCCATACAACCATAAATTCACCGGGAAAGCTTTTACCAATCATGGAGTAATAAAGCTGTGTGTCTATTGACTTCAGACTTTTAATTTCTCCAGTGGCTTCACCTCTCACATCCTGTACCTCATTTATATACAGTCTTTGACCTGACCTGTCATGGTGCTGTTGTTTCAATGTTATTGTGAATAAGTACATAGATAAAAAGGTAATAGACAGAACCTTAATGTCAGATTTAGTGCAGAGCATCGGTTTTCTTTTATACTGGAGTAATAGCTTGTGAGATATTCAGTTCAATTCAATGTTATTCATATAGCACCAA
The DNA here is from genome assembly GCA_015106775.1 of Etroplus canarensis. NCBI lineage: Eukaryota > Metazoa > Chordata > Actinopteri > Cichliformes > Cichlidae > Etroplus > Etroplus canarensis. The sequence goes on from VUQH01039323.1 coordinate 7,707, forward strand.
TTCACAACAAAAGTCACCTCAAGGTGCTTTGCACTGTAAGGTAAAGACCCTACAGTATTAGAGAGAAAACCTCAATAATCAGACCATCTCCTATGAGCAAGCACTTGGCAACTGTGGGAAGGTAGAACTTCCTTATGCTGACATTTTTCTGGAATTCAGGCTGCTGCTCAGGAGGTAGAGTGGGTTGTCTTCTAACAGCAAGGTTTGCTGTTCGATCCCTGGCTTCTCCAGTCTACATGCTGAAGTGTCCTTGGGCAAGGCACTTAACCCCAGATTGCTCCTTAGGCATCCATTCAAGCAGGAGTGAGTATGTGATAGTTAAACGTGCTTAAAAGCTTAAAATAAAGTGCTGTTTGAATGCGTGTATGAATGAGGTTTGTAGTAAAAAGCAGGTTGGGTGCTCAGTTAGAGTAAAAAAGCACTATATAAGTGCCAGTCCATTTACCATTTACCAATTAAGAATCAGATCATTAAATTGCGGAACCAGAATATGAAAACGACAAAAGTCTGAATCTCACAGGATGAAGACATGCAAATTAGCTGTCAAAAGAGATGTTAGGAATACTTAGATAATCTCATTAGTCACGTAACCTGTGTGCAAGGTGAGCAGACAGTAGAAACATAGAATCTATCAGCTTTGTAAGAATTACTATTGTTATTAATGCTGTGCTCTGAAAGGCTCACAAAGAACGGCGTTAAGTGCCTGGTCATCACCATTTTATACTGAAAGGTGAGACCGGTAGTGGGGTTGTCTTTGTTAGCCTGTAACTTCACAAAGCGAACCCCTCCCTTTTTCCCCTCTCACTCCTGTGCAGTGTTTTATACTGAAAGGTAAAAGATGCGAATTCACACTGCGACTTGTAGATGAGTGAGCGGACAGCACAGCGGGCCGGCTGCGCTTTCAGCCTCCGATCAGCCCCTTGCGTTGAGGACGTTTCTGTTCCGGCGGCACAGAGATAAGTGACTGCAGGTGAGGAGGCTGGTGTCGCCTGTTGCTCCTGTGTCTGCCTGTGCTGTTAATGTTTGGACTACCCGTCCTCAGCTAAGGCCGCCGCTTTCAACTGTTTCAGTGCAATCAAAATATTCCATTTATGATTATTTATAAAGGATATTTCGACATAGCCCGTGTACTTGTGGTTGTTATGTTGCACGTAGGCTCGTCTCACCATTCGGTTATGGAAGCTTTGCTTTGGTCTTGGCAGTTCAGGTAGGCTGATGCGTGATATTTTCACAAGGCACGTCGTGCCAGGCGCCATTTTAAAAAACAGAAATTCACGTTTATTGTCGTGATTATCGAAACAACACGGCACGTTAAATTTAATTCAGCATGTCATTCGAGAGCAGAGAAGTCGCACTTTAATTCGGCTTTGAAGGAAGCAGCGAGAATGTATTTGCTTTTTGTATAATTTCAACTTCATTCCTGCTTCATCCGCAATTTCTTGCGATCTTTTCGGGGAGCACGCAACTCGGATGGCGGTAACTGGCAGAGGGAACTATTTATGAAAGTTAAAATGATTCGTAAGTAACCTCTGCTGCGTGTATTTCTTGTGTATTAAATTGTAATATGTCTCATATTGATTTATAATACGTTTCTTAATTCGCAGCAAGTCAAGCTATTGATAGCGTGAAGGAGGGCATACTAAATTACTAAATCAAATCGGGTTTAGGCTGACGTCCCTACAGTTTGGATTGGCAATTCTGGAAGCTACCTGTTATTTCATTTTCTGTAGTAAAGAAATGACAGGCTGTGTTTGCAGACATGTCATGTGAGAGCGCAGATTTCAATGCATGCAGCAGTTAAATCGTTTTCACACGCCAGGCAACAACCGGATCCTCCGGGGATTAAAACATCTCAGACTGCAGGTGCATCCCGGTCAGTTGGTTTAATTCACATCTGGTCACACCTTACAGAATTTAACATTCTCACAACAGACGATCAGAATCCTGTAAAAGGTAAAGCTCAGAACTGTTAAGCAGTCTGTCTGATTAGGAGTGACAGGGACGCTGTCATAACTGTCTATATCATGCTTAGTCTTGTTACTATGATTAGGGATGGGAATTGATAAGATTTTTACGATTCCGATTCCATTTTCGATTCTGTTTAACAATTCGATTCTTTATCGATTCTCCTATCGATTCTTATTTTTAAAAAAGGAGAACACACAGGTCGATTAGCTTAGAACTTTGTTTTATATCTTATCTTTGAACAAGATAGAAATTTAGGAGTAGCATGACCTTACAAACCCAACAGTGAGATCTTAAGAGATCCACAGCCTACGGCTCCTTGATGGGGTGCCATGGGGTTCCCTGCCTCTGTGAAAGGAGAAGCTACCGGTAGACTGCAGCGAGAACTGCCAGCATCTGAGCCAGCCAGACTCTGTCCGTCTCTCTCGTCATGGTCATCTAAATGCAGTGCACATTAATAGCAGGTTTTGCAATAAGGCAAATCGCGCTAACATAATATGCAATGTTAGTTGATTATTACCTGCCGTATTAACGGGAGAGGACGGGCAAACGTTACCGCTGCTGCTGGGTTGAGATTCACTAGTCCGGAGCGGATCAAAAACACGACATTCATTTCAGGTTATCGCGTGTTTTGTGAGCAAATGCTTTTGCATATTCGTAGTGTTTCCTCCCTTTGATGAAATATCTACTTTGCAAGTATTGCAAGTTGCCCTGTTGTCATCCTTTCTCGTAAAGTATAACCAAACTTTCGAGCGTTTGTGCCGCTTAGACGCCATGTTTCCTGCTGGGTAAATGACGCTACGCAACATGGTGACGTCATTCAAGGCGACTGGAATCGATAGGGGAATCGTTTGCAAAAATGGCAAACAATTCCAAGGAATTGAAACAGTGGGAACCGGTTCTCAACAAGAATCGGTTTTCGATTCCCATCCCTAGTCTCTTCCCTCTAAAATGAACATGGTA
>VUQH01039325.1:0-10017 GCA_015106775.1 Etroplus canarensis
AAAACAAAAAACAAAACAAAACCGTACATATTATGCTTAACATTGACAAAAAGAACTGACAAACAGCATTAGATGCGGCTAGTCACAATTCAAACTGGTTCGCACAATTGTCTTATATAATCATTTCCTTTGGAGCCAAGTCCACTAGTTCTTTATATTTTTTAATAGCTTAAATTTGCACACTTTCAAATATTTTTACTGAATAGCACCCTTTTATTTTATCATCTAAACTATTCCACAAGTTTACCCCTTTGATGGTGATACATCTACTTTTTTTAATTTGTTCTCACCTTGGTTGTTTGAAAAATGCCTTTTCCTCTGAGATCATAGTAACTCTCTGAGCTTGAACATCTTCTGGAAGCTGATGGTTATAGGCCTTGTAGATCACAACTGCTGTGTTTAGGTCAACAAGGTCGTGTATTTTTAGAGTATTTAGTTTTACAAATAAGCGATTTGTGGGTGCACAATAACTGGATTGATATTTGATTTGTAATGGTTTCCCCAGATTTCTACACAATAACTAAGGTATGGCAGAATGAGGGAGAGGAGCACAGGTGGCAACAGTCAAGGGCAGGAAGTAAAATGAAACATAATGCACTAGACAGGATTGGTGACAAAATAAAACAGGAAACAATAAACTTAACTGGGAAAAAAGACAAGACAGAAGTTGACAAGACAGGAATGGTAAATGGACTGGTACACAGTGCTTTTCTACTCTAACTGAGCACTCAAAGTGCTTTTTTGTTTTACTACAAGTCATTCACTTATACACACATATACACACACACACACACACACACACACACACACAGCTTTATTCTATGCCTTTAAGCATGTTTAACTATCATGCACACAATCACACTGGCAAGTTGGGGTTCAGTGTCTTGCCCAAGGACACTTCGGCATGTAGACTGAGAAGCCAAGGGATCGCACCACCAGCCTTGGTGTTGGAAGACAACCCACTCTACCTCTGCCATGGTTTCTCAGACAGAAAGGATTCAGTGCAAGAAGCAGCTCAGTTCAAAACAGTTTGTTTACAATTGATAGTTCAACAATGATGGTTTTTGGCAGCACAATTCAGACTCCCCTTGTGAATCTGGGTTCCTTGGCCCAGTATATCAAGCCAACTGTCACAAACCTGGGGGTTAAAGTGGATGCAAATCTTAAGTTTGACAGTCAAATAAGGCCAGTGGTTAAATCAAGCTTTTTTCAACTGAGGCGGCTGGCCAAGATAAAGCCAGTTCTTTATAGGCCACATTTTGAGACAGTAATTCACGCCTTTGTCACTACTCGGCTGGATGACTGTAATGCACTTTATATGGGGGTTAGTGGTTCCTCCATTGCTCGTCTCCAGATGGCACAAAATGCTGCTGCATGTCTTTTAACTGGTACTCATAAATATGAGCACATTTCTCCCATTTTAGCCTCTCTCCATTGGCTGCCCATACACTTTAGGATTCATTTTAAAATTCTTTCATTTGCATTTAAAGCCCTGAATGGTCTTGGCCCACCCTACCTCTCTGAGCTGCTACATCTTTATACACCCTCTTGTTCTCTCAGGTCAGCTGATCAGCTGCTCTTGAGTGTGCCTAAGACTAAGCACAAACTTAGAGGGGACCTTGCTTTTGCTTTTAAAGCTCTTAGAATGTGGAATGATTTGCCTTTTCACATTAGACAGGCCTCGTCTCTATTTTTAAATCTCTTCTTAGAACCCGTCTCTTCTCCTTGGTCTTTGACACCTTGAGATGTTGACTTTATTTTATTTTTATTGGTTTTATTGTAAATTTGTTGTTTCTTCTCGTTTTTATGTTTTCTATCTATTTCATTTGTATTTTATGTGCATTTTATGCCACCCTTGAGCTGGTTGTTGCGTTTTATTTATTCTCCTGTACAGCACTTTGGTCCATTGTGATTGTTTTAAAGCGCTTTACAAATAATGCTGGTACGGTATGGTAAGGTACAAGATGCTCGGATGCTCAGGGGAGTGGTGCTGTACAGGGACATGAGGGAAAGGGGGTTCTTGATCTGTGAGGGGGTCCTTGGGAAGGGGGGGACTCCGAGACTCTCTCTCTCTCTACAGAGAAAAAAGGGTGAGGGTCCAGATTTCTACAGTAGCTCTCTCTTCCTATACAGAATCCAAGGCAGGGTCCGAGGCTGGGTCAGAACTCCGGGGTCCAGAAAGGGGAGGCTGATCAAGAGAGAGAAGCAGTCACAAGGACGGCCAGAGGCAGAGGGATAGTCACAAGAACAAGAACAAGAACAAGAACAAGAAGTCAGAGCTGGGTGATCTTATGTGTTGCTCAAACAACAATCCAGTGATGAATGGTGACTCCACATGGCTTAAGAACCATAGGCAAGAATCAACAGGATGAAGAGCAGGTGTGCGAGGCGCCCACATGACAGCCACACCTGCTCCTGTAATCAAGCACAGTTAACAGTCCCACACCAGACAGGAAGAGGAGAGAGAGGCAAAAGAGAGAGACAAAGCAAGAGAGCGAGAGTGAGAGAGAGAGGGCGAGTCCACACTTGGAGGACAGGGGACCATAGCAACCTCCTGAGCCACAGCCGTCCCACACTGTATGCTACATCTAAAGCGCACAATAACTAAACACAGGCAAGGTGAACCTAAAGCTTAAACATAAACAAAGGATGCAATAACAGAACATAAAAACTAAGAATCTCTACACCAGTAAAGAAACTCAAAAACATACAAAAACCAAAACTTCAAAACCCAGGATCATGACACCACTTCATGACTGAGTTACTGTGGTTCCTAAATGCTTCAGTTTTGTCATAATAACACTTTACAGCAGCATCCAACAGTATCACACTTGAATTCAGTGAGCTCTTTAGAATGACCCATTCTTTCTCAAATGTTTGTAAAGGCAGACTGCATGGCTAGACGCTTGATTTCATACACCTGTGACAATGGCACCCAGTAAAACATTCCCTTATTTAGAGGTGTGGCCCAATACATTTGTCCATATAGCGTATTCATGTCCAATTTTGTTGTGTGTAAACTCCCCTAATATCAGGAACTAGGTTTGTCTACATTTGAATTTAAATCTGATACCCATTTTTCACAGTAACAGTGCAGGATTTTTGCAATAAATAGGATTGTAGCTTTTTCTAATTGATAAATATCACCAAAATCCTCTCTTGTTAAGCCAAAATCTATTGAATCATTTTTCAAGCTGCTCCTTGTCACGTAATAATTTTTCATTTTTACTTGGCTGAATCTTAATATTTTGGTTGCTTCCATACTTTTCAAAGCAGCAGCTGTCCTGGCTTAATCTCCTCATATCCCCTAATAACAACGACTGTCAAGAGTTACATTTAAACCTGAGAAAATGTATTACAGCACTGAATTCTTACAGATCTGCATGGTATCCATTATTTTACCAAGTGAAGTTGTAATAAACCAGTGAAACCTCAAATCTTTTCAAAGCTGTAGGTGGAAAGAGAGACCACTTACAGATAATTGAATAAAAAATAATGATCTCTCATGTTTTTGTCAAGCTAGGAGCTCTCAGCTTGGCATCCTCATCAAAGACTCATCTTTCAGGCATTTGTGAAAGTTCTGTCTTGAAAATCTCTCTCTTCTCAGAAACTTACATCCCTATTCTGAGAATCAGCACAGGATCCAAAATTTTCCACACTGCTTAAGAGCCGAGTTGTTTTTATAATTCAGTGCTCTGCGAGTTTTTCTTATCGCTTATGTTACAATATCACTATATCTGCCAAGCCACTACATCTAATCTTTCATGGTAAATACTCAGCACCTCTAGCACACTCTTACACTATGCACCAGAAAATGCGCTGAAGATTTTTTTTAATCAGTTTTCTATTTAAATACAGTTCTGTAAACTTTGAACATGAGTTGCACTATTTCATATTGCACATTTTACATTTCATTCAGCTGACTGTAATACCAGTAGTGATAGCACAGAACATATAAATATATATGGATTCTCAGATGTAGGCTTTTTTAACTTGTATGTTCTTCTTCTTATATTTAAATATGCAACTCCAATTCCAAAAAAATTGGGACGCTGTGTAACATTTTATTCACAAGAGAACAAAAAACATATCAAATGTTAAAAGTGAGACATTTTAGTATTTCATGAAAAATATCTCACCTTTAATTTGGTGGCAGCAACACGTCTCAGAAAATTACAGACTTCGAATAATCCATCATCTACAGTACATAATATCATCAAAAGATTCTGAGAATCTCAAGACAGCCAATGTGTAAATGAAGGTTAAAGCTCTGTCATGCAAAGAAGAAGCCATATGCGAACATGATTCAGAAACACAGCCGTGTTTTCTGGGCCAAAGCTCATTTAAAACAGACTGAAGCAAATTGAAAAACTGTCCTGTGGTCAGACGAATCAAAATGTGATTACAATCCAGCTTGTTATCAGCACTCAGTTCAAAAGCCTCTATCTCTGGTGGTATAGGGCTACCTTAATGCCTATGGTACAGGAAACTTGCACATCTGGAAAAGCACCATAAATGTTTAAAAGGTATCCAGCATACAAGTTTCTATAGCAATGTATGCACCTATCTATGTGACATTTTCAGGGATAGCCTTGCACATTTCAGCAAGACAATACTAAACCACATACTGCCGCTATTACAATACAATGGCTTCATAGTAGAAGACTCTGGGTACTCGACCAGCCTGCCTGCAGTCCAGACATTTCACTAACTGAAAACATTCGGTGTATCATAAAAAGCAAAATACAACAAAGAAAACCCAGGACTGTTGAGCAACTGAAATCCTATATCGGACAAGAATGGGACAACATGCCTCTCCCAGAGGTCCAGCAGGTGGTCTCCTCAGTTCCCAGATGTTTATGGGCTGTTATTAAACATAGAGGGGATGCAACACAGTGGTCAATATTTTTTGAGGTGTGTTGCTGCCATCGAATTCAAGATGAGCTAGTATTTTTCATGAAATAGCAAACTTTCTGACTTTCATCATTTGCTATGTTTTCCTGTGAATAAAACATGGGTTTATGAGATTTACCAGTCATTGTATTGAGTTTTTAATTCATATTTTATGCAGCACCCCAACTTTTTTGGAACTGGATTTATATATTCTCTTATGTTCCAAAGTTTAATGTTTTAGCCAAACATCGGTCCATAATAGCAGTCAGTGTTTTTGATCTCCGTTTCTGTGATTAGTTTATTCAAATGAAATGTACAATATGGATAAAAATGCACAGAGAAATGTTTAATCGTTCTTATTTACTGTGTGTACCTCATTTTGCCAAATTACAAGTGATGTAACATTGCAATGGGTCATTTCATCCATGGTGGTAAATTAGTGCTGGGTTTTAAATTTCACCAGGACAGGCATTCTTCATCTAATGTGTCAAATCTGTAGAGCAAAGTAGAGCACACAGTCTACTGAGAGTAGAATCTCTGAGAGACTTTAATAGAGACTACTCTGAAGTTTCATGTTATGCTCTTAAATAATTCTCTTTCATAGAGACAGAACAGAACAAACTGACTTAGCTCTTTACATAGTCTCATAGTCTTGTGTTTTGTTTGTTCTTCAAAGTACTGATTCAAATTTAAATTCAAAGAAAATAAGTTGGCTACTAAATATTGTAATGTTATTCGAAGAATTGTGATAGTTTAGGCCTTCTTTGCAGTTGTCTTTAACCTTCAAACAAATATGTGATGGGAAGTAATCATTTAACAGAGTCGAGACAACACTTGGTGTTTACACTTACCTTTCCCTGTGTGATCAGATTTGCTGAAAGCAGCTAGAGCTAATTATTTATTTAAGCTTACAAAGTGTATAAGTTACACAACAGGTACACAGCTCAGGATCTAGGAGGACTGATAACTCAAGCAAATAGTACAGGCTAATATTAGAAAGACAGCGGGAATGCATCTTCCACCCAGGCCAATAGCCAGTTTTACCGTTTCAAATAAAGACATCTGGATCCACACCAAATCTTCCTTCTTTACGCAGACTCAGCTTCCACATTTCATGAAATTCATCGGGGTACCTTTAATGTAATCTTGCAGACAAAAAGGCAGACATGCAAAAAAACAACACCTATTACAAACCTCCATCTTAGCTCACTTATGAGGTAAAAACTATTATAATAATTAAATAAGATTACTCTGTTAGACAGGTAATTTGAAATAACAGAGTGCAACAACTTCTCTGGTATGTGTTTATAAAAAGTAAAAGTCAGGGTTTTTGTGAGTACTGTGAGATGTCAGCCTTTATGCAAATACACAAGTGTGTGCTGAGAAAAGCATCGCCAGGGCATGCCTTCTCAGTGGTCTGGATCAGGATGGGGAAGAGGGATGGGGCTTATCAAAAGAGGATTCTATCACAGTAAAGAAGTAATGGTAAAATTAAAATAGAAAAAAAAATCCTTTCCCTGCTCAAATGTGTCTGTATTTTCAATAGTTAACTAGGAAGTCTAAAATTGTAAAAACAGAATGTAAGTATTTTGACTGCAATTCAAATACAAAAGTCATTAAACTACCAGTGTTACTGTAAAATGTAGTTAAGATAATAGTTTAATTAAGTGTATCTCATCATCACCAACTAATACTATACATTTGTCAGGTTCTGAGGTGTGGACCCAATGAGCAGCCAAGACTCAGAGATAAAAGGTTTAGCAGGTTTATTTATAACAAAGTTGCAGGAGGTTTTAGTCAGAGGTTTGAGAGGCCAAATAGGTTTCCAGAAACTGGTCTCCAGGGAGTTCTCCAAAGCAGGTTTAACCAAGAGGGGCGAGAGTGGGTCAGATAGATTCCGAGACAAGTGGGTAGCCGGTGGTCCTGGGAGGAGTAGAGACAAGATGTGACCTGAAGCATAAGACAAGGTTTCCAACAAACATAGACTTAACTTGGCCTGACTTACTACATGAGAAGCTGTGCTCCAGTAGGGTATAGAGGAGACTGCAGGGCTTAAAAGGGGTGGCAATCATTAAACAGCATCAGGTGTGCAGCCTCCACTCTGCCCAGACACACCCACACCTGGAACTAGAACAACACTAATTAGAACCCAACCCAGACCCGAAAGAGAGAAGAGAAGAGAGAAAGAAAAAAGGCAGAACCATATCCAGAGAGCAGGGGACCATGACAACATTGGTAACTGGCTTTATTTTCCTGTAAGGTTACATAATGACACAAATTAAGAAATGTAAGGTTAGTAAGAACATGAATCTTATGTGAAGTGCAAGGTTCTATTGTAAATCAACAAATATTGGACAATAGGTTAAGTTGCATAAGATTATGTGTACAGCAGATTTAAACAATGACATTTAAAAATCAGTTACAGAAGGATAGCAGCAAGAGTGAAAGGAAAGGTTTACAAGAGGGTGGTGAGTTCTGCCACCTGGAGACAGTGGCATTGATGAAATGGGAGGAGACAGAGCTGGAGGTGGCAGAATTGAAGATACTGAGATTTTCCCTGGGAGTCACCAGGATGAACAAGATTAGAAATGAGTACATCAGAGGGCCAGCTCAGGTTGAGAAGTTTGGAGACAAAGTCAGAGAGGCAAGGCTGAGACGGTTTGGACATGCTCAGAGGAGTGATAGTGGATATATTGGACAAATGATGTTGAAGATGGAGCTGCTAGGCAAGAGGAGAAGAGGAAGACCACAGAGAAGATTCATGGATGTAGTGAGTGAGGACATGCAGAGGGTTGGTGTGAGGGAAGAGGATGCATAGGATAGGGTGAGATGGAGGCAAATGATCCATTGTGGTGACCCCTACCAGGAGCTTTTGAAAGAAGAAGATTTCAAAATCAGTTATCAAATACATTTTTATGAAAATTTTTAATAGAAGTAAATGATGACATATAATGAAATTATGGTATTTGACTGCTATAAAAATGCAGAAACCAATATCCTTTTTCTTAACCAGTTCAGGACCGTGAGGGGTGGGCTGGGGTCATTCCCATCTGTCATATGACAAGAGGTGAGTTGCAACTTGGACAGGCAGCTATTCAGTTGAAGGGCTAACATGTAGAGACAGACAACCATTCACAGCTATGGTCAGTTTAGAAACACAGATGAATCTAATATGCATCTCTGTGTTTGGATTGCAGGAGGAAGTCACAGTATCCTGAAAGAACCCACACGGGCACAGGGAGAACACACAAACTCCACAGAGTAAAGCCCCAGCTGGCCAGTGGATTTAAGCCCTGGACCTTATTGCTGTGCAGCAACAATGCTGACTACTGTATCTCTGTTCCACCACCAAATGCAGTCCATTTAATAAATATGGTAACTCACTGGGTCAATATTCTGCACCGGCAGGACCAACAGACAGTGAGAGCTCACTTTGAAAAGCTGAAATTCAGTTCAGTGTGAAATCCACAAAGCATATGTTTACCAACCCAGCTGGTCTGTGATTGCTACAGGGAGGGGAGGTGGAAAATATTTAATTGGCAAGTCAAACTTTTTCACGGTTGCTCAGTTGCTCTTCTGTAGGAGAGGGCTTGAATTAAACTTTTTAAATTTGTGAGTTCTTGTATGACTCTAACAACAGAATTTAATTTGGGCAAACACGGTAAGCTTTGCCTTGGGACTTTCAGTTCATGGGGTGCTCTTCACTAGCTATGGTGCTGTATGAGTACACTGAGAAGAGAAGTTTAATTTTATACAGAAAAAAAATCTTTTTTCATAGCTTCAAGGTAGAAAACCACAGTCACTTCAGAGCCTGAACTGACTGTACAAAAAAATTATGCCTACTTTCTCTCTCTGTGGCAGTGCTGCTGCTGGCATAGGCTTCTTTATGGCTTTTACCTGTAAAAGTTACTGTCTCATCATAAATTGTCATAAGTGTAAACATGATACAGATGAAAACTGGAGTGGTACAATATGAATTTAGCTCCCCTGGTATTCCAGGCTGAACAGGTTTAGCGTCTCAGTGTAGAAGCCTGGAGAGTGTGCTAAATCCACAGAGGATTCACATTTGCCATGAAATCATTCTCACACTGAACACTAGCAATCAAGGCTCAATCAGTTGCAGTGACACATGAGGAAAGCAACCCATAAACGTGACCCTCCAGTGTGAAAAGCAGTCAGATGGTTTAATTCGGCAATCACCACCCTGCTCAGATATCTGATTAGGTCCTTTTTGTCTTCACTCGTGTAAAAATCATCAGTTTTGCACTGGGAATTCCATGCACTTCAGCTCTCATTCAAGACAAGAAAGCAGATTATTTCTTTGGTTTACAACAAGCAGGTCTGAATGAGGAAACAACCTCTGATTTCTTGTAAACACATTCTCATCAGTTCATAAAGGAATTGCCCCATTCACTCTTAAGTTGCCATGGCCATAGGCAATAGCCAATCAAAGCCAACCATTATTGGCTGTTGCTAGGATACCAAACTTTCCATATGCGAATTGCCCTGGACATGATGAGATTTGTGCAGGCTTGACACTTGAATGCATTGCATCATTCCACACACTATGCACTTCAAAAATACTTGGAATGCATAAGAGTAGGAAATTTAATGAGAAAAGCTGAAGAGACTAGTGGAGGGACCACAGACAGCAGCTTGGAAGGAGATTGGATGCCTGCAGGAGGGCTGATACTGAAAGTTCTCACATACACTGTTGATGAGAGCGACATGTTTTCTTTGGTCAACAGCAGCTTATATTGAAGAGGAAATCTCTTTTTTCATGTTTCTGCTGGGATGTTTTACCATCAAAGACCCGTAGCATGACAGAAAAGCTTTCTGGATGCAAAGCTTAGAATATTCATAGAATCCTGAATATGCCAGCATTTAGGATAAACAGATTTTTTTTACCCCAACTTTCACCTCCAAAAGTCTTAAGAGCAGATTCCCATCTGTATCATGTTAGAATCAACACCAGTAAAATCAACTGCATACTGAGTCATTTATGAACCAAACCTACTGAATCATGTAAAAAGAAAGTTTTCACAGAACCCCATGCAGTCTTATGAAAAAATAAGTACACCCCATGATTAGCTTATAGAACCAGCTTTAGCACTAATATCTTGA
>VUQH01039330.1:0-13477 GCA_015106775.1 Etroplus canarensis
GAGAAGTTTGGAGACAAAGTCAGAGAGGCAAGGCTGAGATGGTTTGGACATGTTCAGAGGAAGGATAGTGGATATATTGGACAAAGGATGTTGAAGATGGAGCTGCCAGGCAGGAGGAGAAGAGGAAGACCACAGAGAAGATTGATGGATGCAGTGAAGGAGGACATGCAGAGGGTTGGTGTGAGGGAAGAGGATGCAAGGGATAGAGTGAGATGGAGGCAGATGATCCACTGTGGCGACCCCTAACAGGAGCAGCCGAAAGAAGAAGAAGAAGAAGAAGAAGAAGATTTAACTATTACAGTAAAGCTCAAAAGTTTGGGGTCACTTAGAAAAGACCTTGTTTTGAAATTAATGTAATCAATAATCATGAACCGCTGGAGCATTCTTGATATACTGTATGCAAAAACTCTGACTTTTACTGCTGCTAAATGTTTTTAAAAAGTTTATATAATAAACAATAAACTGCTCTTTGTCGGAGCGTGTTGTCGCAGCCCCATGGCGTTATTGTGCCTTTTTTTCTCCCTGAGACTTTAGCTCAGTTATAATGACCACTGTGTAAACTCCATGTGCTGATGGAGCTCACAGGGTGCTGTGTTATCACGTAAAAATGTAAGGTGCTGTGTTATTATGGAGATTTGCATCAGGAAACACATAATATCCTGTATTTTCAAACATGGGTAAAGTATGATCTGAGGGTGGTACAGACCTGCAGACCTTCTTATACCTTTTCTAAAAGGAAAACAAAAAATCTATTTAAAAACAACCATCTGGAATCAAGTACCTGCAATGAGTCTGCCCTGCTATTGAACTCAATTCCAACAGAGGGCGCTCCACTTATGTTGATGAAGAAACTTCCTGTGATGGATGGTCCATCACATCAGGCCAGACTTTGATGGTCTCAGACTATTCACTGTAATGTATTATGTTACAGTATCTTTTAATTGTATTACATTATAATGTATTTCTTTGATCATTAAAGTGTATGATAACCTAATCCTTTCTTCATTCAGAGGTGCAGGTCAGCATTCTATTATATTTAATGCAATGACTGTATGTGTCTTTAACATTGTGCAAAGAGAACTAGAAGTCATTTTGTTGTTTGTTTCCAGGGGGGGCTCAGAAAAAAAAAGAACATTTGATCAGAAATAAATGCAGCAGAAAGTAAAGAACATCCATCCATCCATTTTGTTCTGCTTATCCTGGTCTGGGACTGGCCCAGACCTCCTTCTCCTGAGCGACCTCTCCAGCTCGTCAGGATTACCTGAGCAACGCAAGAGATATAATCTCTCCAGCGAGTCCTGGGTCTGCCTCAGGGTCGCTTCCCGGTTGTACAAGGCCAAAATGTCTCATTCGGGAGTAAGGTGACTAGATGTCCCTCTTTGTGTGGGACTGCACGGCATTTCTATCCCTTGTCCCCTTGTCTCACTTCTTGAGACAATGTCTCACTTTTTGATTGGATCTAGTTTTTAAGATTAATAACCAAGTCACAAGATACACAGATTTTAAAGGAATATGATAAAACGTTGCAACTAGAAAGAGGGACATCTGGTCACCCTGCTCAGGAGGTGTCCAGAAGACATCCCGGTCAGATGCCTGAAGCTCTTCAACTGTGGAGGAGTAGCAGCTCCACCTGAGTCCCTCGTGAATGGATGAGATCCTCACCCTATTTTTAATGCCAAGTTCACCAACCTTGGGACCTGCTTGTATTCGCAAAAGCATTTAGAAAACACTGGGTATTATTTAAAGGCTCCAGTGCCCCCTTGTGTCCTCGTGTAGGTTATGACATGACGAGTGGCGCTGCAGATGAACCTTTGAATGTTTTTGTGTTAACAGTGCTTGATTTGGGTCTTTAGTGAAAATCACAGTCTTATTTCAGCAATGCTACAAAAAAATACACTACGTGGACAGAAGTATTAGACCACGCCTCTTAATCACTGAATTCAAGCGTTTGACTCAGTCTCATTGCCACAGCCATATAAGATCAAGCACCGAGCCACGCAGGCTTCCTTGGCAAACATTTATGAAAGGATGGGTGGTTCTAAAGAGCTCACTGAATTCCAGCGTGACACTGTATTAGGATGCCACAACTGCAACAAGTCAGTTGATGAAATTTCGTCCCTCCTAGATATTCCGCCATCAGCTGGAAGTGGGATCTTGAAAAGTCAAAGTGTTTAGGAACCACAGTAACTCAGCCGTGGAACGGCGGGCCACGCAAAGTTGCAGAGCGGGGTGGCTGAGCTGCGTAGTTCATAAAAGTTGCCAGTGCTCTGCTGACTCAGTAACTGCAGAGTTCCAAACCTCCTCTGGCATCGACATCAGCACAAAAACTGTGGACTGGGAGCTTCATGGCATGGGTCTCCATGGCTGAACAGCTGAATCCAAGTCAGGTCAATTTTATTCATAAAGTGCATCTAAAAACAGCGAAAGTTTCCAGACTGTGCACAATGCTGATAATAATATCCAAGTCTTGCATCACCAAGCACAACATCAAGCGTCAGATGGAGTGATGCCAAGCACGCAGCCACTGGACTCTGGAGCAGTGGAAACACGTGATGAATCACACTTCTCTGTCTGGCAGTCCTGCCTCACTGCTCCGCGCCATCTGTAAAGTTTGATGGAGGAGGGATGATGCAATGGCGTTGTTTTTCTGGGGTTGGCCTGGGTCCCTTAGTTCCAGTGAAAGGAAATTCTGTTGCTTCATCTCACCATTTTGCAAATTTCTGTACTTGTGATTTTGTGTGAACAGTTTGGGAAAGGCCCTTTTCTGTTCCAGCAAGTGAATAAATCATGCCTGTTACTACATAAATCAATATAGCAAACAAACATGTACAAACTGGTTCATGTGAGGCCACCACAAGGCAGAAAATGAACTTTACCACACGGTAAAATTTCTGGGGGAGAAGCCGCAGACTGCCCATCTCACATTCCTCACCAAAAATAGAATCTGAGTTCCTCATTTAGACCTTAAAATGTTCCTCTTCCTCAGTTGTTGGGGTGTTTTTGTTAGAAAAAGGACATAAAATACACACAGGCCGGCCATCTTAACTGGAAATTATTTTACTAATACTGAAGGATGGAAAGTTTAATATGCTCTGGGATTTTTAAAATCTGAGCGCTGATCTCAGATCTGCAGCAGCTCTGGTCATTTGGTGATAGTGATACTGCTGTGTTATTACAACACCACAACTGTAGGAAACTGAGCGGGATGGAAGTAGATTTTTATCTGTTTTGTTTTTCAGTCCACGGTCAACAAAGAACAACCATTCATGACGCTGAACAACTTTCTTCTGAACTGAAACAAATGTCAGTACAGTACAGATGGCTTCGCTGTATCTTCTGTACAAACGTGGCCTTTACTCACAGGCTGTGGTGTGTTTGTGGTTCAGGGTGCTAAGGAGCAGTTTGGAGTTCAGCGTCCTGACCAAGGGATACCTAAGCATGTAGAATGGAGGAGCCAGGGATTGAACCATCAACCCTCTGAATAGAAGGCAACCTGTTCTTTGTGCACTGGGAAACACTCCAGCCCAAAAAACAGCCACACAGCATTGCCCCCCCCCCCACCAGACTTTACAGTTTTCAAGGTGCAGTCAGGCATGTTACATTTTCTTGGCATTCAGCAAACCTGGACTCGTGCATGGGACTTCCAGATAGAGAAATGCTATTTGTCACTCCACAGAGCAAATTTGTGCAGCTCCAGAGCCCAGCGCTGTCGTGCTTTACACCGCGCGATCCAGTGCTTGGTACTGTGCTCAGTGATGTAGAGATGCAGCTGCTCAGCCACTGAAATCCACGCCATGATGACAGAAGGTGGTCAGAAATCCCACTCTGTCACTTTACGTGATCTGCCACTTAATGGCTGCGTGGCTGTGGTTCCCAAATGCTTCCACTTTGCAGTAATAAATACCACTAACAGCTGATGGTGGAATATGTAGGAGGGAAGAAACAGAGTTCAGTGTGAAGGCAGACTGCATGGCTAACTGCTCGGTTTAAACACCTGTAGCAATGGGACTGAATGAGACACCTGAATTCAGTGATTAAGAGGTGGGGCCTGATACTTTTGTCCATATAGCGCATGTGTACACACAAGTTCACGTCAGAGTCAGAATACTTTATTAATCCCAGGGGGGAAATTGTATTTTGTTACAGATGCTCTGCCATATGTAAATACAAATTTGAAAGGCAGCAGATATAAATGTCAGGTAAGAAATATGATAAAAAAATAAATAAAAAATAAACCTGTCTGTATGAATTTCTATATTAGCATAAATAACTCTAAAGTTAAACACTGTACAATGTGTAAAATATAAATATTTACAATGTGAAAATGTCAAAGGGTCACAGTGAAGAGTAATAGAGTTTGGTGGCCACAGGTTCTGTGGAGCGTCGTGGTGGAATGAGTCTGCTGCTGAACGTGCTCCTATGTCTGTCCAGCAGTGTCCAGTGAAGGATTGTCCGGTATTGTCCTGAACTTGGACAGCGTCCTCCTCTCTGACACCACTGTCAGAGAGTCCAGCTCCACACCCACAACGGCACTGTCCTTGCAGATCAGTTTGAGTCTGCTGGTGTCCACTACTCTCAGTCTGCTGCCCCAGCACGCTACAGCACAGAGGACGGCACTGGCTACCACAGACTCATCAGACATCGTCCAGCAGATGCTGCAGGACCTGAAGCATCCCAGGCTTCTGCTTTATTTACTGCTTTTATTACCATGACAGACAAACTAAACCAACTGCTGCTCTTATGTGTTTCCAGAGCTGTAAATCCTTCTTGTTGCCTCCTAACCTTTAATTTTAAAAACAGATTCACTTCATACACTCACACTGTACACTGGGCCAGCAGAAGCCACTCTCCTGCATGGAGATGGTGGTGTGGTTAGGGGAAGGCTTGACTAAAGCTGCTGCTGTAGCCAGAACCAGGAAACTGAACGTTAAAAAGCTGAAGTGCAGCCTGCTCAGACTCAGAGGGACAGCACACAGAAACACGTCCAAACTGTGAGGACACTTCGCTGCAGGGACTCTGGTCAGTGTCAGGGATGGAGATCAAGCTGCTTCTTGTTTCCAGTCTGATGGCCGTAATGCCAGCTATGGTGGCCAGGAGCACTTGGCCAGTTCAGACTCAACAACAAGGTGCATGGCCACCAACAGGTAAACACAGACACACACACTGACTTTATATGCAAACCAAACCAAACCAAACCAAACCACATCAGCTTTATCCACACAGACTGTGCTGCACATCTTTCTAAATACCACATTTTGTAAATACTTAAAGTCTGGCACTGAACATTTTTAAAGTAAATGCAATTAATATAAAGGACTATATGTAAACATTATGAGTAAGTGAACACATTAATAATGCTGCTTCTTTACTGTGTGAATGTTGTTGAAGTTCATTTTGTGTGTGGGATCATTTTTTAAAAAATGCCCTCCACCAATCACGCAACATGACATTTTCAGGTTGAGCTTGTTAAAAAGCTTTTTCCCCTGCCGATCATCTGTCTTTGTGGCTCAGTAAAAACCTCAAGAAAATCAGAAGAAAACAGGAAACTGCAATGCAGACCTTTAATAAACACAACGGAGGAGTGATGAGGTGAGCAAAGAGGTTCAGCGAGAAAACAAGCCCAGCCTCAGTCCATTTCAGAAATGGACGAACTGCAGGATGATTGGCTGGTTTGGGTGAGACGGAAAAACAAACAAACAAAAAAAAACAGTACAGTGTGAGTGGACTCAATAGGCAGAAGGCAGATAAAAAAATTCAGACACTTTGATGAATGGGTTTGCAAAGAACAGGTCTGCAACAGCATAGTGGTTAAGGGGGGGGGAGGCTCTCCAGGTCTGGATTAAGTTTGGTGATCACATAGAAATTCACAGGCACAGCTGGGGTAAGGCAACTCACACAAGAGTCTGGTCAGGCACGAGGAAGAAACTGCAGACCCAGGACAGACACGTGTGTCTGCTGGACTCTGCCCGACCACGCCCACCCCCATGACAAAAGGAACAGATAGGAAAACACTGAAAGAGCTAAACACGAATAACAAACTCAAAGTAGGAAGTGAAAGCAACTTGAGAGCTGAAGCCCATCTGAAGAGGCATCCAAAACTCCATAAGCAAGAAACAGAACAGAAAATAGAGCTCAGCATACTGGAATGATAACGAGCCAGAAAACAGGAGTGCAAAAGAAAATGCTAATTACTATTAAAGCCATCAAGTAAAAATAGAAATCAAGGGCATAATATCACAAGAAATCAAACCGAGGCTCATCATTATAAAGAAATCTAACCAGGAATCCAAAACTTCAAACATCAGAATAATGAAATCCAAACTCAGAAATCTGAAACTCAGATGCAAAACACCAGTTTACAGAGGACTGCGTGAATCCGGCTCAGCAAACCGAGAAATGCACACAATAAATGAGCTATCAAACAGATGTTCTCTCAGGCTGACAGCTGGTTTGTGTCTTTCTGGGCTCATTTCTTCAGGAAGTTCTGAACTAAATCTACATGGGAAGATGTTCACTCTGTCTCGTAATTATGGAGGAGTAACCTTCTATCCCTCCTATTATGATTCTCCAACTCCCTACCTAACCAGAAGCTACATCCTCACACCTAAAGCTCCGCTTGAAACTAAACCTGCAAATACTTTAAAACCTACAACTAAACCTACAACTACAACTAAACCTACAACTAAACCTACAACTACAACTACAACTAAACCTACAACTAAACCTACAACTACAACTAAACCTACAACTACAACTAAACCTACAACAACTAGACCTACAACTCCACCGACTACAATAAATCCGATGAGAGGTGAGTACATAAATGTACTGTAAGTGTACATTGTATTTAGTTTTACGTTTGTGTTTTGTCTGTGTGTGTCTTGTCAGAAAGTGATGCTATGGGATGACATACGTTAATGAGTGTGATAGCGAAACAGCAGAGGCCTGTTTTACAAAGCAGGATTTGGAGCTTAGTGAGCAAACTTCATGTTTAAATCTGGGTTTAATAAAGGAAAACTTCTACCTTTAAGAAGCTACACTTCTTACTGATGCTCATCAGAGACAGCCAAAAACCTACAGACCTGCTCACTGTCCATGCACAGAAGTCTGAGGGCTCTTTCAGAGAACTGATTGGTCAGTAAGTGGTGGTTTCATAACATGTTGATCCCTATATGCTGCAGCGCTGTGAGAGGTGAAACACCTCTGTGACTCTGCAGACCCAGGGTTAAACCTGAAGTTACTCCACTAAGCCTCAAATCCCGCTTCAGACTGCAATCCTCAAGTTTCCCACTTTCTGTGGGACTGCGCAGCTTTTCTATCCCACAGATTAAGAAAATGTCCCACACTTGCTTTTAAAAAGTCTGCACGTGTCAGGCTTAATGCAAGGGAGGACTCAAGTGCAGATGCAGGAAACGAAAAATGTGAAAACAAAAGGCAAACTTTATGAGAGCAGAGGGGTGTACCACACAGCGGGATTAATGGGTTATATTCAGCTTAAAGTCAGAATTCTCAGTGCCACCTCTGTCGTTTCCTGGCTAAATCACCAGGGTTTCTTGTGCTGAACTCATGAGCTGGTCGGTCGAGTTCACCTCCAGCAAAACAAAGCAATTGCTTGTTTCTGAATGAAAACAGTAGTGCATTAAAAAAAATCCTGTTATTTATTTTATTATTTTATTACCTACGGCAGCTGACTCATTGCGTGCCGAAATTTGGCAGACATTCTGTACACACTGCTGGTAGATATTCAACGTAACTCAGAGCCTGATGTAAGGAAACCCTGCTGTTCAACCTGTTTTCAAGTTGAACATGCTTCAGGTTAAGCTGCTGCTAGCTTTTGCTGCCAAAGAGGAAACTAGGACTCACCACAAAGTAAAAGAATATGACCTTAAACAGTCAAAACCCAGCAGTATCAAACAGCCAAGATGTGACTGAAGGGCAGACTTTCAGTTTTAAATCAAGGGCTTTAACAAAAGTATTGCATTAACCATTTAGGTAATAAAGGCATGTTTTTACATAGTCCCCTATTTTTAGAGGCTTGGTTTATAATTTGCCCTCCTGCCCCTTCACACATTTTTTAAATCACTATTTTAGAAAAGGCTGTTTTTTACTCATCTTTGCTAAATTTGTGAACCTCCTCTATCCCTGCAGGTGTGTCCGTGTGCCTGCGTTACATGACAGACTATTTGGTGCAGGAATTCCCCCTCTTCACTCTCAGTCCAGACAGATCCCCTATGAATCTGCAGGGTCACAGCACTGGCACAGTGACTCTGTCATTTAACAGTTACTACAGTGTGTTCCTGCAGCCTGTCGTGGCTTTGTGGCCAGACATTAAACAGGAAGTCTGGACTAGTATCTGCCTTACTTTGGACACAAGGAAGGGCGTGGTCCAGCTGTTCAGTGGTGGGCGGATGAGCGCCAGGAAGGTGCTGCCCTGTGAGGTGAGAACTGGACAGAATCACAATCACTCTTAGAAAAGTGCATAAAATGCAGGGTAGGCAGGTTTATCAGTCTGTACTCATGGATTGGCTCTATCCACTTTTATGTTAATCTTCATCCACCTGTTTCCATTTTGAATCCAAAAATCTGGAAAGGAAATACAGAAAATTATATTTAAATTTTCAAAAATTTTATTTTTGGCTGAGGTTGAAAAGTTAGTGCATAGATGGCATCTAATAAATGATGTAGGGTTGACCCATGAGGAAGCTGTAAACTGCCTGAAAGTTATGCAAATATAGGCAACAATGACCTTGTGAGATAAAGCTAGAAAAAGCCTAAAGACATAATGGGAAATGTCTGGCTCCTGATCTAGCAGCTGATTGGTTTAGATAGCCAGTTTTTTCCAGTAGAGGTATACAGTTAGTCAGTTATTCAAGGATCAAAGCTTCTATACAACCAGATTTTTGCAAATAGAAGTTGCCCCCTAGTTGACATTAGAAGAAATGCAAGTTTCAGGCATTTCAGCATAGGCTGCACTTCTCATATCTATTATACAGTGTATGTGTCCATAAGGGCCATAAGTTTTTGGACAAAGAGTTTTCGTTTGTTTTTATTTTGTTGTTTTGATTTTAACTTTGTACGTCACCATGACTTCGTGATTTAACCATGATGTAATTCAAAGGGTTTGATTAAAGAATAGCAGTAACTCTTTACAAATCACAGCCATTTATATATGTGGTCCCCCATTTTTAGAGGCTCAAAAATAATTTGACAAGCAATTTCATGTCCACCTGAGACCAATACCCTCATTATTCCATGACAAACTAAGCATATAAAATATCTGGACTTTATTCCAGGTTTTGAACTTGGATTTGAGGTCCAAAGTACAAAGGGATGCTAATATACAATGCCTACAAAAAGTATTGTAGTCTTTTATTGCTTTACTAAAGGAAATCATGGTCAACATAATTTTGCTTGTTTGACAAGAATTCACAAAAAAAGCTTCTTTCATGTCAGTGAAAACAGAGTTTTATAAACAAATGCCAATTAATTAAAATATAGTGTAAAATAATTGTTTGCGTAAATATTAGCCCCCTTTAGGTCAGTATTTAGTAGCTGCGCCTTTGGCTGCAATCACAGCACTGACTGTGTGGACATGTTTCAGTCAGGCTGACACATCTGAACAAGGCAGTTTTTCTCCACTCTTCCTCATAAAACAGCTCAAGCTCTGTCAGGTTGCTTGGAGATCAGGTGTGAACGGCTCTTCAAGTCCAGAAAATTCTCAGTTGAACTGAGAGCTGGGCTTTGACTTGGCCAATCCAGAACCTTCACCTTGTTGTCTTTAAACCATTTCTGTGGAGCTTTTACTGTATGCTTGGGGTCGTTGCCTTGCTGGAAAATAAATCTTCTCCCAAGCCATAGTTCTCTTGCAGACTGAGTCAGTTTTTCCCCCAGGATTTGGTGATCGTTTTCCGCATTCATAATCCCCTCTAATATTCCAAGCCTTCCAGGGCCTGCTGCTGAGAAGCCCAGAGCATGATGCTGCCACTACCATGCTTCACTGTGGAGATGGTGTGTTTGTGGTGATGTGCAGTGTTCGGTGCTTGCCAAACATAACAGTTTTTGTCTCAGACCAAGTCAGTCACCTGATCTCATGCCAACAGAGCAGCTGAGTCCTGGTGCGAGTGGTGGTCCTAGGTTAACAGAGAGAGAAGTGGTCAGGGCAGCAGACAGATCTGAACAGGTTTCAGTGGTCTAGATTTCTGGCGGAGTCCTCAGGAGTCTGCAGAGCAAGTGGGAAGAGGGCCATGACATTTTCATTCACTGAAAACAAAGTGAAGACAGAGGTCCTCAAACTAGCATCATCAGCATCTGCTGATGATGCCTTTGATGATGACCACAGGTTCTAGACTTCACCTAGTCTTTGACAGCAAAAGATTTCCATCTTAGTAGTAAAACAATCCTTATTAATAAAATTACATCAGTTTGTTCTATTACTTTTGACCCTCTGAAAATGAGGGACTGTGTATAGAAATGGTGTCATTCATTAACAATTAATGCAATGCTATTGTCAAACCCCTTGATTTAAAGTTGAAAGTCTGCACTTCAGTCACATCTCAGTCTGCTTGACTTAAAATCCCACTGTGGTGGTGTGCAGAGGTCAACTGTCCCAAACCCTGAGGACATAACTGTATAGCAAGGCTAATAGGCGTGGTGTGAGTTCAGAATCAGAATCAGAATCCTTTATTAATCCCAGGGGGGAAATGGCTTAATGTTTGGCATTTCCTTCTGAAGAACACTCCCAGTTTCAACCAATAAAACCTGCAGTGGGATAACTGGGAGCCCAAAATGAACAAGCATGGGTTTTATGGATAAAAGACATTTCTTCTGTGCAATACATCTTAGTGTTCACAAGGCCAGGAGAGCAGTCTTATAGCAATAATTCAGTGACAGTGATCTCAAACACAATTCCACCATATTTGACCTGACAGAGATGAAGTACGATGAAGCAAAATCCTGTTAAAAATGGTAGTGATTGTGTTTTTATAGCAGAAAAAGCAACACATTTGTGTCTCTGGAACTGAATATAGTTGAGAAACTGAATAGAAAAAGTTATGCTTGTGCCTCAGGTGTGCAACAAGCTCAGCAGTCACGAGGTTGATGGCATTATTTTTGCATTTTGCCAGTGTCACAGTAATGCCAGCAATGCTGGAAGGATGTGGATTGGAAATTTGGAACTGCTTCTTGATTCCCAGCACTGCCTCTGGGGTGAAAGATGTGCTTTGCAGTAAAGGGAAGGTTCAAGGCAAAAAGGACGTAATACCCCATGTACTTGGAAACTGGTTGAGTGAGGTTTGTCACTCCATGTCGCTCTTTGATGCGCTCCTCTCTGAGCTCCTCCTGAGTGACTGAGCTCCTCACCCTGTCTCTAAGGCTGAGCCCAGGCACCCTTTAGAGCAGGCTCATTTCCACTGCTTGTAACGATGGTCTCATTTTTCCAGTCACTACCCAAAGCTCATGGCGAGAGGTGAGAGCAAGAACGTAGCTTTAACAGTAAATTGACAACTTAGCTCTCTCCTCACCACAACAAACCAGTACAATCTGTCTGTTAATCTCCCACTCCACTTTCTATTTCATGTGGACAAGACCCCGAGATATGTGGACTGCTCCACTTGGAGCAGCAACTCCTCCCCAACCAGGTAGTCCGCCATTTTCTGGTGTAGAACTATGGCCCCTGCATGCTTGGCTTCAGACTGTCCCATTGCAAGCTAGAGATTCCCACTTGGGACCAAATCAGCCCCATAACCCCTTGACTATGTCCTTAAAAGTTCATTTAATTCAGTTCAAATTCACAACAAAAGTCGCCTCGAGGCACATTACAGAGCATTTTCAAGTTTGTTAAACCATGTATCACTGAAGTTAAAGAGATTCTTATCATTTCAGATTATGGCTGGGTTTATGTCTGAAGAATTCTAAAGGAAATACCCAGATAAGCCCTTCAGTGTAATATAAGTGCGGAAAGGGCTTTAATGCTTTGAGTAAAGACAACGCTCAACACCATAACAGCTGGATCAGTTTGTGGGTATCATACTTAATCTTCCTTGTCTCTAATATTATCTGTCTCTTTGTGTGTGTGCAGTGTGTGTGGTCAGGTGAGCCTGTGATTAATTTCCCAGGTTTTGATGGTCAGCTCACAGACGTCCAGATGTGGGACTATCCTCTCAGCTATAAAGAAATCTTCCTCTACATGAACAGAGGTTATTACGGGTAGGATTCAATTCAATTCAATTCTGATTTATTTATATAGTGCTGGTTCATAACAAGCTAACTTAAGGTGCTTTACATTGTAAGGGAAAGGCCTTAAAATATTAAATAGTAAAAACTCCCAATTATCAGACAGTCCCCTATGTGCAAACACTTGGCGACAGCGGGAAGGAAGAACTCCCTTTTAACAGGAAGAGACATCTGGTAGAACCTGGCTCAGGGAGGAGCAACCATCTGCCTCCACCAGCTGGGGAGTGATGGGAAAGAGAGCAGAAAAATGAGAGCATAGAGAGACAAACTATGGGAGAGAAAAGACAAAATTTAACAGCGTGCAGCAGTAGCAAATAAAACCACAATGAAAAGAGGTGGGTAGAGAAGAAATGTCCAGCTCATCATAAGAAGTCACCCAGCAGCCTAAAACTTTTATAGCTTAAATTCTGAGCTTTATCAAAAAGGGAATGTTTGAAACCTATATCCAAGTATTTTTATTATTTTTCAGACAGATAAACACACAAACATACAATGTTGTCACCCCGTCCCTTCCCAAGATACCAGAAAAAGACAAGCGTTATTGTTAATTATTGTCTGACTTTACAATTTAATACTGTATAGAGAGTATAGACAACACTATACTCAAAGACCAATGGATCACTGGGTAATACGCGTTCAACATAACACAATCATGAGTCAATATCACTGGCAGACAAATTGTGTACAAAATTTATAAATGGTTGCCAGGAAGCATAAACTTTTTCAACAGACCCTCTGATGGTAAACTTCATCTTTTCTAAGTGAATATGGCTCATAACGTCTCTGATCCACTGGCCAAATGTCGGAGGTCGAGCGTCCTTCCATTTAGTAAGAATAAGTCTTCTGGCCAGCAGTGAGGAATACACAATCATATCTGAGTCCAGTTTGTTCAGAAAGGAGTCGGGGGGGTCACACCGAACAATGAGATCAAAGGGGTTGGATGGATTGTTTGCCTTGTTATTTCAGAGTAAGCCTCAAAGATCGAGCTCCAGAATCTGTGTAGTTTGGGACAGGACCAAAACATGTGTAGCAGTGTGGCTGGAGCTGTCTTGCATCTGTCACATGTGGGATCCAGGTCTGTCTTAATCCTTGACAGTTTATCCTTTGACCAGTGGAGGCGCTGCACCACTTTAGAATTGTATAACAGAGTGTCTGAGGCACACTGACGAGGAGGAAATCTTCTTTAAAACCTGTAGCCAGGTTGACTCTGTCAATGGTTCCATTAAGTCTCCTTCCCATTTTCGTT
>VUQH01039334.1:2253-17045 GCA_015106775.1 Etroplus canarensis
TGTCTTGTTTCTCCTGACTTTCATTCCTCTTCTCTCCAGTGCATACCTCCACCTCTCAAGGCTCTCTTCCACCTCCTCCCTACTCTCACTACAGATCACAATGTCATCTGCAAACACCAAAGTCCACGCCTGACCTCATCAGTCACACTGTTCATCAGAACTGATCTATGATAATGATGATGAAATGCTTCCATACATTCATACACCAATAATAATAATAATTAAGCTCTTCTCATACAGAGAACGTAATAGAAGAGAACATAAAAATCACCTTTCCACAGGACATCAAAATAAAAACCCACAGTTTTCATACATTAAGTTATTATTCCAGTGAACAGCATTTGTCTTATAATGACCTGAAAATTTTCTATGGTCCACTCAAACTTTTAATCACTTCTGATCAGCACGCAGGACTCACACATCTTCTGGATTCTGCACTATGAAGCATTTCAACACATACAAGATATCTCTCTGTTGTCTGACTTCTCTTATCCTGACCTCATGAATCAGGATGAGAGGTCACATGAAGGTGGGTATCACCTCAATAAATCCTTTCAGAACTTCTCTTTCCAGCTGACGGTCTCCAAGGGATCTTTAAGGAACTCTAACATTGTCTTCCAGAGATCTGATTGGTCAGTAGGCAGTGATTTCATACCTACTGATCTCTAATCTGTAACATAACCTGCTCTCCACAATTATTCACCATGGAATTTAACCACCTTCATAATACTGAACATGCAGTTAACCCTGAAGTTACCTCAGTACTAAATCTGGGTTCAGAGTACAGCCCTCTGGTCGAACACTTTAAGTCCATTTTCCCTCCTTGTGATTGGCTGGTTGATGTTTATTCACTATCTGCAGCTTTTCTATTTCCATTTCTCCACCTCTGATGGTTCAATCACTTACAACACTTCAGTGATAAAAAGGAATAAAATACATTTAAATCACATTGCTTTGTGGGTAGTGAGTTATACTCATTAGCCACTTCATTAGGTACACCTAGCACAAATTAGTTTTTCAGCATCACTCTGAGACAGGATGTTTCTAATTTTGATGAGATTATGGAGATGATAAAGGGCAGTCCTACGTATTTGTTTAATGTGAGCATTAAAGGACATATCCTGATCAAAAATGACTACCAGATTCCTCACAGTGTCACTGGAGGTCAGAGTAATGCTGTTCAGGGTAAGTATCTGGTTAGAAAGACTGTTTCTGAGGTTTTTAGGGCCAAATACAATAACCTCAGTTTTGTTTGAATTTAAAAGTAAGAGATTACTGGCCATCCAGGTCTTTATGTCTTCAAGACAAGCCTGTAGTTTAACTCATTGATTTGAGTCCTATATAATGCAATTTAATTATATTTCTGCATATCTTCTATCCTGCATGTTTACAACTTACTTCCAAGATGGAGGTTGGAAGTTTACCTTTCACAGTCACATGGCTCATCTACACTCTGCTTCCACCAGAGGGCAGTGTTATACAAAACACTTCCTCTGAAGTTGGAAATGCTGTTTTAACACCTTTCAGCTGATCTTTGGTGCTCTCTCAAACAACTTCTCATGGCTCAGTAACTTACTGCAGGATCCTCCTTTTGGGTCCAGTTTTTGAGGGTCTGGCTGTGTCACTGCTGACCTGTGACTCTCCTTCAGGTCTGTTCAACCTGAGGCAGATCGTCCTGGCCAAAGTGGATCAGGCCCTGCACACCAGGAACGGTCTGGACCCCGCGGAGGAGTACGGACGCCTCTGTCAGGAGATCCTGGGCATACCTGCTTCGCCAGGTACGTGCTTCTGATTGGTCCACAGCTGGGTGAGACTGAACATATTACAGGGAGCAGCAGGTTTCAGTTCTCTGACATGAATGATGTAACATCAGCTGTAATGTAGTAAGTAAAATACAGGGCGGTGTAAGCGCTGGTACTGTAGCTCTCTGTTCAGGTTATGTTGGGCTTTTTAATCAGAACAAAACGTTACAGGTTTCAACACGTCAGCAGACTGGGCTGATTACACAGTGAAACCTTTAACATACGTGTCCAGCTGAGTTTTGAAACTGGCGTTTCACAAAAATCACGTCACCTTACTGGCAAAAGGTCCCTGGTTCAATTCCAGGTGGGGATACAAGCCCCCCTTTAACCATGGAGGGTTACATGAGGAAGGGCCTCCAGTGTAAAACCTGTGCCAAATTACCAATGCAGATTAATCTGCTGTGGCGCCCCCTTGGGGAGAATACAAGGGAGCAGCTAAAGGTAGATTTTCAAAATCAATTGGAAATCACAAAAAATTAACCCTCTGTGCGTCCAGATCACATGACGTAGCTGCACGACGCAGCCCAGCTGAGTCTCTGTTTCAATTTGTATTGAAAGTACAGACTTCAAACTACATACCAGCTTTTAAATCGTGCTGATAGCCCGAGTCAGTCCAGAGATATCGTTTATAATGTCCACCGTGTTTTTGTCTGAGGCGCAGCTGACGGCTGTGTGTGTGGGAAGCTGCAGGAGAAAAACAGAGAGAAAGGCACAGCCCTTATCCTATTGGTGGAAAAATGCATCCAATCGGCCAATCAAAACATGGCATTTGGTTGCTAAGGAAGAGATGAATGTTTTCAGACAGAGACAGGGGTAGAGAGACGTAGAGATACAGTGACTTTTGAGACGTGACATTGTGGTGTCCCCCTGTGTGTGGTGGACAGAAACTGTTTTCTGGAGTGTCACAAATAATTTGTGGCATCTTATTGGGACATCTGATTGTTTTGTAAACAGTTTTACACAAAATACCTCAGACGTTGCCTACAGCTTAATGTAAAATTGTGTTATATCTTTGTTTTTTGTTACCTTTATCCATACATTTTTGAAATTTACACTTTAAATGTTTGTATTAAGTTATAAAAATGGTTCATTAAACATGTTTGTGATTTTTATAGTAAAAATCCAACTTTTTCCTACTTGGATTTTGTTTTAAAGGTGAAATACAAAAGGAGTCAAAAACAGCCGAATATCCCCACAGAAAAATCCGATTAAATTAGGTGTTACAGAAAAATATGTTTATATATTTTCTTCTCATTCCATGTGTGACACATTGTGTAGAAATATGAGTAACACTTATGAAACTAAAACAAATCCTTCTTTTATGCTCACAAAACTTAAGTTATGAATGAACTAATGAATTATTCATTAATTTAGAAGTTGTAAAATGTTATGTTGTGGTTTAACTGTCTGCTTTATATTTGACCTTAAAAACTGCTCACCTTGTTTGGGGTCAGCTTTTTCATCAGCCTCACTTTGTAAATTTAGTTATTTTATTAATTTTGACAAACTGTATTAAACACACAAAAACATAAAATCTGAGCAGGAAAAAGTTTTTTTACTCTGAAAATCACAAACATGTTTAACAAACTATTTTTAAAACTGAGAATGAAAATATAACGTGTAAATTTTAAAAACGTGCCTAAATTTAGCAAACAACAACGTTATAACAACTTTTGCACTAAAATGCAGGAAATGTTTTTGTACACCTTTTTACAAAACAATCGTGTCACAATAAGATGAAACAAACACGCAGGGACCCGGCATTAGTGTACATCTTTATTTACAGTCTGTGCAGCATCATGACTCCAGCTGTAGAACCAACCACGATGAAGATAAACCTCAGCTTCTCTCTGACCTTTGACCTCTCCTCTCCGCAGGGACCAACATGCCGGCGACCTTCGGACACCTGGCGGGCGGTTACGACGCTCAGTACTACGGTTACCTGTGGAGCGAGGTGTTCTCCATGGACATGTTCTACACTCGCTTCAAACAGGAGGGGATCATGAGCCCAAAGGTCAGCAGGTCAAAGGTCAACCGCTCTGAATCCGAGGGGTCATCAGATCATAAATACGACACAAACCGGTTTAATAAAACTGCTGCTAAATATGTAAAGATTAATGAATGTGGATCCAGAAAAGTGAGGCATTGATTCAGGATCAGCTGAACAAAAGGAGAAGTAAAAACACAAGGTATGAATAAAAACGTCCTGCTGGGTCAAAGGTCAAAGAATAAAATGGTATTAAGATGGTTTTTAAAAATGACAGCGAGGTAAAGTTATTCTACAAATAAGACCCTGGACCTGTTCAGAGGCAGAGGAGGTCACAGAAAGACGGGTCACGACCTTTACACGAGCTCTAAAATGTACAGGTTTACGGGTTAAAGGTCATGCCGCTGCAGCCGTGAAGCAACGAGTGACATGAAGTTTGTTACCGTGATCCAAACAGGGGAGAAAAACCTGGATCACATGAACCGAAACTGCTGCGGGTTTGACTCCGTCAGCCGCCTTAAATGAGACAAGCTGGACTCAAACATAATAATAATTAATAATAAATAACTGGAAATGTATTTGTTAGAGCAGCTGAAGTGATAATGATGAGGATAATAATATTAATGTAGTAATAAAAAAAATATACATATTAATGAAGAAAATGATCAAACAAATTTCCAGTGAAATCTCTCATTAAATATAAAATAAAATAAAAATACAATAAAGTTAATGGAATAAAATCAAAGTTTTAAATAAACATTTTTTAAAATAGATATAAAAATATTAAAATAATTTAAAAATCCATGAAATATTTTCCAGAGATTTTTTTTATATTATATTATTTCATACATTAAATATCAAAATTAACTAAAAAAGGTAATAAAATATTTTGATGCTGAATTCACAGTCAAATGTCTGAATGATAATTATAAACAAAATAATAAAAACGATGGTAAGAAATATTAATTTTAATGAAATGTCTGTAAAGATTTCTATAATACAAGAAAATAATTAATAAATAGAATCTAAAAAATATCGACATGTCCAGGATATATTACTTTATTTTTATTACTTAAAATTTAAAAACTCTATAATTAAAAACTTGTAAGAAAAGATTAGAAATACTTTATTAGCCTCATATTTGGGAGATGTTTTTGCAACAGCAGTTGAAATGATAATAATAATCATCATCACTGGTATTGTTGTAGCAATGAAATATTACTGATATTTATAATAAATAACAAATAAATAAAATTTAATAAAATGAAAATCAATAAATCAAGCAGAATTTAAACAAGTTTAAATGTAAAAGTCTGATTTTAAAACATGCCCACTGTGCTGCTGCTGCTGCTACCTGCAGGTTTGACCTGTCCTGTGGGGACAGGTGGGGACAGGAAGAGAGGACAGTAAAGAGCAGGCAGCTCAGCTCTGTTTGAACACTTCCTGATGGAGACCACCTGCTCAGGTAGACTGGTCGCCATGGTGACGAGATAAGACGAGGCTTTAATGATCCCCGCAGAGGAAACGCAGCCGTGCAGCAGCTCAGAGCCTCAGGATAATAAAACCTGTGAAGAACCAGAACGTTTAAACGTTTAAACATTTAAACGAGTTTTTTCTCTGAAGTTTTAATATTTTCTTTTTTAAAATGAACAAATCGTTTTATGTTCTGCTGACTTATGGATAAAACTAATGAGTTCATGTTGTTGTTTCGAGTCCCTGTAGTGTAGTGGTTTATACATTCGCCTTTAAAGCAAAACGTCCTGTGATTGTATCAGGAAGGGCATCCGGTGTAAAACCTCTGCCAGATCACTGATGCCGATTAACCCGCTGTGGGGACTCCTGGGGAGAATACCAGGGAGCAGCCGTAGGTACATATAGTTAATATGACAGCACGGAGGAACAGTGGTTAGCACTGTTGCCTCACAGCAAGAGGGTCCCGGGTTCAAACCCAGGTTGGCCCCTCTGTGTGGAGTTTGCGTGTTCTTGTGCTGTCTGTCAGCCCAGGACTCTCACAAAAGAGACTCTTCATCTCAGGAGGTCACTTCCTGCTTAAGTAACGCATCATCGTCACCTTGGTCGGCCGTGTCTCCGGAGCAGAGAGACCCTGAGAAACCCTGGATCGTCACAGCTGAACTTCAGAGACGTTCAGAGCTGGTGTCCTCTGACGGTCTCCCTCAGGTGTTTTAAGGAGGTTTCAGGATTTTCTCTGACTCATTCTGCTCTGTCCTGATTGGTCCTCCAGGTGGGTCTGGACTACAGGAAGTTCATCCTGCGCCCCGGCGGTTCCGAGGACGCCTCCGAGATGCTGAGGAAGTTCCTCGGGCGGGAGCCCAAACAGGAGGCCTTCCTGCTGAGCAAAGGACTGACGGTGGAGCTGGACGCCAGTACACCGTGCCCCTGCTGACCAATCACGGCAGGTGGCTCCGCCCCCTCCTGCTTCCCGGCAGTAATTTGCAAAGAACAGACTGAAGTTTTCTAGAAAAACTGTAAAATGTTCCCCAACGTGGAAAAAAGATCAATCAATAAAATGATTTGAGGTGATTTGTTGTCTGAGTGACTGACTGAGCATGCTCAAAGGAAGGGTCGTTTATATGGAGCCCATTAATTTTAATTCTGGCATTTGGCAGTTTATACAGAGTTTTGATGCATCTAATGAAGCCATCAAAGCCAAATCTGTTCAGGGCTGAATTCAGGTACTCCCACTGACTGAGTCGAAAGCCTTCTCAGTATCTAAACTAATTACTGTAGCCTTAATATTTATACAAGCCCTGCTCACCATGGAGGGTTGTGTCAGGAAGGGCATCCGGTGTAAAACCTCTGCCAAATTACCAATGTGGATCAATCTGCTATGGCGCCCCCTTGGGAAGAAGTGAAGGTACAGTTTTAGAGTGTGATGTGAGCTCGTCATACAGATTCTTACAGCAGACTGGGCCTGAGTCAGTGCTGCTGTAAAAATTAAGGAAGCTTCTTGGGGGTCTTGTGTTTGTGAAGAGTACTGCATCGTATACATACATGTGTATGTTAACAGCCCGTCATACATCAGGTAGCTCATTGATGTAAAGTGGAACTAAAAGTGGTCCCTGTAAGGAGCCTTGTGGGACCCCACAGAGATATCCGGCTAGAGCCCCTCTCACACCTTGACAATTTAACCAGCGAATTCCCACATATGAAAAATTTAACAAGAGCCAGTTTAGACAAAAGAAGTTGGTGATTGATGACATCACATTTTCTTTAAATCTTAACAGGCAGCACCAACACCGGCAGGTCCATCCAAGAAACATTTCTCTTGTAGAAAAATGCAGTTTGCTGATTTTGTGGGGTGGTGGCCACAGAATCCAAACTGCATCGGATGTAAAGAGGTGTGGTCTTTGTTTAAACAGCAAATCCAATCTGGCCCTGCACTTTGCTTCCACCTTCAGGGAGACTCAGCGGTTGGTAATTATCCATGACTGTTTTTATCCCGATTTAAAAATCAGGATAACGGAAGCAACCTTCGAAGCAGAACGTTTGTCCTAAATGTCTTGTTAACCAAATGTCTAGCTGGGCATACCAACAAATCTTTGTAGTTTTAAAAACCAAGTATCAGGTCATACACCGTGTGCACAGTTATTATCAAATTGTATTTTTAAAGTTTAGTTTTATTATTTAACAACAAAATGTTAATAAACTTCAAACCTGAATATTTAAGGAAGTGAAACCGAGGTTTTTCTATGAGAATATCTGTGTGCGCACAATTATTAGGCAATTATTAGTGTGCAGCATCACTCTGAGACAGGATGTTTCTAATTTTGGTGATATTGCAAAGTTGATAAAAGGCAGTCCTACATATTTGTTTAATGTGAGCATTAAAGGACATATCCTGGTGAAGAATGACTCCAAGATTCCTCACAGTGTCACTGGAGACCAAAGTAATGCCGTCCAGACTAAGTCTCTGGTGAGCATGTGCAAAATCTTCGTTTGCCAGCGTATGGCTCATACTTCCAACATATGCGGGTACTTTATGCATATGGAGACTCTTGTTACTCATATGTTGAAATACGTGGAGATAATGTCTGTCATACCCAAAACGTATTAATAACCTATGAGTAACATGTTTTTAACATATGTGTAACATATATCAAACTTATCTCCAACACATATTGGCTTTGTAGACGTATTTGACGTGATCCAGTCGTACTGAACGTGTTTCTAACACACAGCTACTGTATAATGGTGTATGTGGTGCTTTTAAGGGAAGTGGTATAAATGGGCTTCAGGTTGTGAATGCTGGCAGTACGCTAGCATTCGTTGGTATTACGTTCTATATATGTTAGCAATACATTATGTATTCATCCATTTAACATCACTGTTCTGCGTATGCCAGCGTTTTAGAGCAATCTGGATGCCATACGCTGGTTACATCAGCATGGTGTGACAGGGACCTTAGAGTGTCTCTGAGGTTTTTAGGGCCAAATACAAAAGCCTGAGTTTGTCTGAATTTAAAGGTAGAAGATTACAGGCTGTCCAGGTCTTTATGTCTCTGTTTTTGACTGGAACGAGCACCCTTGATTTTATTTATTTTTATATATATATTTTATTTTTAAATTTCTGCATTGTACACACAGAGAGCAATGTACAACTACATGAACAGAGAAAAAAGAACCAAAAAAGACATGTCATACCCAAAACAGAGGATCATACATACTCTGACCTTCTAAATAAAATATATGTTCTCCATTTCCCTCATATTTTGTCAAACTTGTCCATTTGAAAGCTTTTATGAAATGTAATTTGTTCCATGACAAATATTGAATATGTAAGCTTGTACCAGTCATCCAGGTTTGGTGATGAAGAATTTAACCATCGTTTGGTACTAGATTTCCGCGCTGCTAAACTTAACGTACCAAACAGCTGTTTAGTCTCTTGGTCTGTGTCTGCAGAGTATAACCAGCCAAATAATAATTTGTCCCATTTTGAAGATGTCTGCAAATTTAACATTATTTTTAATTAGTTTGAACCAGATTGCAAAAATTTCGAATCAGTGGACAACCCTTGATTTTATTCCCACTGAATGTGTTACAGAAGTCACAGACTTTCTTTATGCTCTGACGTTTTTCCATCGGCTCTTAAACGCTCCGGTCTCTTTATAAGAAACCGCGATCCAAACAGTGTTAGGCTTATTTCTAAGCTCCCATTTTTATCTAAAGTTTTTTCTTCTGTGTGTCAAAATGACATTTTTAATAATGACCTTTTAACACACAGAGACCGGAGAGTGCAGTTTGAAATCATCATCATCGTCTTCCTCTTTCAGCTGCTCCTGTTAGGGGTCTCTTGGTAATTTACCAGCTCACTGTTTCACTGCCAGATGTACCTTCTGATGGGACCTGGTGACCCAGAACACCTCGCTGCTGTTTTAAACTGCCTCAGTGATGCTACAGCTCATTATTACTGAATCAGAAATTCTGCTGTTCAGTCTCTCAAACCGTCTGCACACTAATGTTCAGCCGGTTCAAACCTCAGTGAGCCCTGAGCTCACTGCTGGAGCCAGCCTCTAGTGGATATGAGAGGAACTGCAGCGTTTGACGCTTTGTCTTTTAGTCCTGGAATATAAATCAAGTTCATTATTTCTGCAAATGACAAAATGCATTTAGTTTAGTTTTTAAATTTAAAAAATGAGGATAACGGAGCTTCCTGAACCGTTACGGTCAAATGTTGGATCGATGTTGAGATGTAACTTACCTATGACCCTGTCACACCGTGATGCTGACGTATCAACATTTCTCTAAAACACTGGCAGATGCAGAACAATCAATGTTTTTTTTAAAATTATGGACGTATACATAACGTATTAGTAACTTATATGAAAGGTTTCCATAACTTATACCAAAGAATACTTAGCATGTTGCCGCCATTCACAACTTATGCATAGTGTGTTATGGCCTATTCACAGTATCAACATCACCATCATGCCGGAAAGAAACACGAAGAACACTGCCAAGAAGTCTCCTGGCTGCCAAGAAGTCTCCTGGCTGCGGATGCGTGGAGGAACCATCCTCACCCTCACACTCACCCTGTGATGGAGATGATGCAGGTTCCAACGCTTCTCGGGCATCGTCAGTGGCTGACACCTGCTCTCTTGCCAAGAAGACGCAGTTTTGTCTTGATGTTGGCGACGGGCAGCTCATTATACGGTAGCTGTAAGTTAGAAACAGGTTCAGTAAGTGCTGTGGTCGTCCAGAACACGTCAAATACGTCTACAAATGTCAATACATGTTGGAGATAAGTTGGCTATAAGTTCAAAGCATGTTACTCAGGTTAGAACAAAATTTTTGTTATGCTAGACATTATCTCCACGTATTTCCACTTATGAGTAACTTACAAGCAACGTGTGTGAACGATTGCATAACTTACCTACAGCTTATGGTCCGCGTATGCGGGACATACGAGAATTATGCTGGGATACGTCGGAAATTTTGTGCGTGCTCAAAACTTTTTGGCGACCTCGCCGCACTACAACGTATACCAACATGCTTCAGCGTGCTCTGACTTATTCAACGTACGCCAGCGTACACGGGCATGCGCGGGTTAAACCGTCAAGGTGTGACAGGGCAGTTCAACAGCTTGTTCTGACCTGGAGCACACCACAGGGGGCAGCAGAGGCTCAGTGCATCAGAGGAGTTGCTTTGGGAATCAGAGGGCTGCTAAGGGCCGCCGGCTCAAGACCCGCCTGGACCTGAACCTGGTGGCCATTCAAGACCTCACCCTGGGTCCATATCTGTGGAGGTGGACTAAAGGCCAGAGAGATGTCAGCTCACCCCCTGAGCATTGCCGAGGTGCCCTTGGGCAAGGCATCAAACCCCCTACATTGCCCTCCGGGTGCGTATAATGGACAGCCTTACTCACTAACCTCTCACTACTGCATGTAAAGTGTAACAACTAACAACAAGAGAGGGAATGAATAAAGGATTTGTCTTCTTCTTCTTCTTCCATAAACTGTTGAAATGATGAAAATCTCAAAGAAAATTTGCCGTATTTACTCTGGAAGAAGAGCTTGCTCTTATCTCTCTCCTGCGTCTGAGCATCTAAAATGTCATATTAGCGGTCTTCATCGTGCAGCAGAGCAGAAAACAGACGGGGATTCGTCCTCTTTCTGCTTCATGAACTCAGACCAGCAGCCGCCTGCAGAAGAAGAAATCTAAGCTGTGATGCGGGCTGACAGGGTGGTGGTGTTTACACTGGATCAGCTGTTTTTTTATCTGTTTGTTCTGCACTTCCACCTTCAGGCTGTTTTTTTAAAGCGGAGCTCTCTGAGGACGTTACACCATCAGCTGAGGAAAAACCTCAGAGTAGCAGCAGCACTCAGCTGGCTCCATCTGACGCCTTCAGCTCCAAGTTAGTCTTCGAAAGTTCAGGCTTTACAGAAAAGCTCGAAAATGTCATTTCTATGTGACTCTGATCACTGCAGTGACAAAAATGTAAATCAGCTTGTGCTGCTCATACATACAGGTTTCCTATTTATTTTTGTGTTACAACATATACTTTAAATATAAACTTTATGTGTTGTGCAAAATTTTACACAAAAAAGTCCAGAATCAGAATAACGGTGCATCCACACCAGGCCACACGCAGGTTGGTGCATGCGCAAACGGTGAAGTGAAATGCTGCTGGTCTACAGACATCTTTAAGTCACAGATTCTCAGTGGGGTTGAGGTCTGGGCTTTGATTAGGCCAGTCCAACACATTAACACACTTCCCCTTAAACCACTGCAGTGTTGCTTTAGCAGTATGCCTAGGGTCATTGTCCTGCTGGAAGGACAGCTCCGTCCCAGTCCCAAATCCCTGGAAGACTCAAACAGGTTTCCCTTTCAGAACAGGTGTGTATATACTTAGATCATGTGACACTTAAATAAGGTTCACCTGTGTGCAGTCAAACTAATCATGTGACTTCTGAAGGTATTTGGTAGCACCAAGTCTTATTTAGGGGCTTCATGGCACAGGGGGTGCTCGGTGGTGCTTGGGGGGTTTGGGTGATGTGGGGGGCTCCAACCTCCACAGGTGTGTATTGAGCCAGTGCCAAATCAGCAGCCCTCTGGTTCCCAACCATTCACAGTTACACTGAGCCATGGCTCCGTCTTGTTATCCTCATTACCGTCACTCATCTGCGGTGTAATTAGCAGTAAGCTGCAGCTGTGAGTGGTGGCCCCCTGGGGGCCCCCGGCTCAGTAAACACTCCGGTGAGCTCATGTTAACACCTGAGCAGGTGAGCCCGGCTCATGCAAGCCAGCAGGGAACGAAACCCACAGCGAGGGAGAGGATTTCTTCAAAGGAACATTATGGAGGTGTTGGAAATCCCTCGGTTCCAAATGAGCACATTAAAAAAAAGTCGGCGTGCTGATTGAACCAAACCAGCTCCTCCTGCACCCAGCCGGGTTTACCTGCAGACTCAAGCTAATTATTACTTTCATAAGTGATTACTCCAACAGTTACTGTGTTTGTTTAGGAATTATTTAACCAATAAATGATCAAAAATAGTGGAAAGTGTTAATTATGATGTCCCAATGCATTAAAGCCCAGAAGAGTCCAAAATAAACCAAACATGAAGAAAACCACTGGTGGACCTGCCTGTTCTGATGTTCTCCCTCGTGGAGTCTGAGGGCCCCGCCAGTGTCAGATAAAGAAGGACTGTTATGAACTGTGAATCCTGAAAATCTGCTCTAGTGTAGTTTAATTCAATTCACTTTTATTATTATAGCAATAATTCACAACAAAAGTCACCTCGAGCTGCTTCACACTGTAAGGTAAAGACCCCACAGTATCAGAGAGAAAACCCCAATCAGACCATCCTCTATGAGCGGCACTTGGTGACTGTGGGAAGGAAGAACTCTCTTTTAACAGGAAGAGACCTCCAACAGAACCAGGCTCAGGGAGGGGCAGCCATTTGCCTTGTGGTGAGGGGAGAGAGAAGAGAGAAAGGAGAGCAAAGTAGTCCTACAATAAACATAAGTAGTAATAAGTCCTTAAAAAGTCCACTTTACTCCAACACAGCAAAAAAAGGAACAATAATGG
This sequence comes from Etroplus canarensis, assembly GCA_015106775.1. Classification (NCBI taxonomy): domain Eukaryota; kingdom Metazoa; phylum Chordata; class Actinopteri; order Cichliformes; family Cichlidae; genus Etroplus; species Etroplus canarensis. The sequence goes on from VUQH01039334.1 coordinate 15,088, forward strand.
TCCTTAAACCCCGGTTGTGACCTCTTTAAATGGACTTTGGTGGTCTTTTACATGGCTGTCAGGTGTCTGGCATCATGGTGGAGTGGTGGTGGAGCGATCTGGTTCAGTTCAGCCACCAAAATGACTTGTTTTGGTGGTTTCAGCCACCTGACCTCACCTGAGCAACGACAACTGTGAAGCGGTTAAAACAACCTCTTGATCCCGTGTGAATAGCACCGACTGAAGATATAAGAAGTTGTAATAAACATCATTAGTGCCGGAGTGTTTTGTTTGGCAGATCTTCCAGTTTAACACGAGTGCAGCAACAGTAGCACTGACAGGAGCTCTGCAGGGACGCCTGCAGCGCGGGGAGGAGGACTGGTTGTCCTGGAGGAAACTCTCCGAGGAGACAAACAGGCTGGAGAGCAGCTGAGAGAAGAAGCTTCAGACACCAGGAGGAGAAGAAGAGGAGGACAGTGAGTGCAGTTTCATTCTGAGGACAATGGCAAATGGTCCAGCAGGAGGAAGAGGAGGAGACGTCGGCCCACAGGATGTCCTGAGAGGACGGATGGATGGAGCTCCGAGGACGAAGAGCAACATGATCCGAGTGTTCATCAGCTCGGCGTTCACAGGTGAGAGCAGATGACCTCTGTGAGATCTCTGCAGTGAAGCAGACTGTCTGTGGTGGTTTAAACTGATGCTTCCTGCAGCTGAAGGACTCAGCCTCTCACATGAACATCACAGAACGTTTCATGGCTTCTACAGGAAGGGAATCAATTTATCTCCATGAGTTACAGAAAGTTATTCTGTGTGCTGATGTTCTGTCACCGTGTCAGGAATTCGTTTTAACCATGACTAGAACGTACCTGCTCACTTGTATTCTCCCCAATCGATCACCACAGCAGATCAATCCACACAGACAGAGGTTTTACACCAGATGCCCTTCCTGACGCATCTTCTTGCAGATGTATCAGCCTGTATACTACAGGTGCATACACTCAGTGGTCACTTCATTAGGTACGCCTGTTCAGCTGCACATTAACGCAATTATCTAATCAGCCAATCACATGGCAGCAGCTCAGTGCATGTAGACATGATGAAGACAACCTACTGAAGCTCAACCTGAACATCAGGATGATGAAGAAAGGTGATGTAAGTGACTCTGAATGTGGCATGGTTGTTGGTCTGAGTGTTTCACAAACTGCTGATCTGCTGGGATTTTAACTCACAACCATCTGTAGGGTTTACAGAGATGGTCTGAAAAAGAGGAAATATCCAGTGAGCAGCAGTTCTCTGGAAGAACATGACCTGCTGATGTCAGGGGTCAGAGGAGGATGGACAAACTGCTTCCAGCTGATAGGAAAGAAACAGGAAGTCAAAGAACTACTAGTTACAACCAAGGTCTGCAGAAGAGCATCTCTGATGGTCTACAGTGGCAGAAGACCACACCAGGTGCCCCTCCTGTCAGCTAAGATCAGGAAACTGAGGCTACAGTTCACACAGACTCACCAACATTGGACAACAGAAGATTGGAAAAACGTTGCCTGGTCTGATGAGTCTCCATTTCTGGTCAGAGTTTGGTGTGAACACCATAAAGCATGGATCCATTCTGCCTGGTATCAGAGCTTCAGGCTGCTGGTGGTGTGATGGTGTGGGGGAGATGTTCTTAGTACCAACTGAGCATGGTTTAAAGCCCACAGCCTACCTGAGGATTGTTGCTGACCATGTCCATCCCTTCATGACCACAGTGTACCATCTTCTGATGGCTGCTTCCAGCAGGATAACACACCATGTCACAAAGCTCACATCATCTCAAACTGTCCTCAGATGTCCTCCACAGTCAGCAGATCTCAGTCCAGCAGAGACCTTTGGGATGTGGTGGAACAGGAGGTTCTCATCATGGATGTTCAGCAGCTGTGATGCTGTCATGTCAGCATGAAGCAACATTTCTGAGTAATGTTTCAGCAACTTGTTGAATC
>VUQH01039335.1:0-12500 GCA_015106775.1 Etroplus canarensis
ACCAGGATGGACAGGATTAGAAATAAGTACATCAGAGGGACAGCTCAGGTTGAGCGGTTTGGAGACAAAGTCAGAGAGGCAACGTTGAGATGGTCTGGACATGTCCAGATGAAGGATAGTAGAAAAACTGAACAAAGGCTGCTGAAGATGGAAGAGCACAGAAGTTCATGGATATAGTGAAGAAGGACATGTACAAGGTTGGTGTGATACAAGAAGATACAAGTGATAGGTGAGACGGAGGCAGATGAGCTGCTGTGATCATCCTAAAACCAACAGGCAATAAAAGAAGATTGTCAATCTTTAATTCATCTTTCACTTTGTAAAATTAACATTATTAACTTTATTTAGGTGTAGTCTGTGCAATTGTGTATGTATTTGAGTGAATATCTGAAACAAACATGATGCCAAAAAAAGCAATCCTGGATGCAGCCATGGTTTTTCCCCTGTTTTATTAATTAACATAAACATAACAAAAGATGCTAATAATATGCATCATGGGACCTGTAGTGTTTTTTGAAGCCAAACCCATACTGGGGCGTGCAGATCAGCTTACTATATGAGTTTATTGGTCAATGCTGATCGATACTTAGCATACTTGTAATGTTAATTCACGTTAAGTACCCCTTTAAGTAGAAACAGCTATACCAGTTATAGTTATGAAAAAGCAACAACTCATCTAGTGTGCCTCTTTTAGAGCATTATATTGCATAACTAGATGATCATCAATGATGGATTCAAGCTGCATTTTACAGATTTATGTTTCTCACTGTGGAGACAAATTAAACTCTAAAACATCTAGTTTAATTTATCACAATGAATCACAGTCTCTTTTAGATGAAAATTTTAATCTGAGAGTAATTACTAAACATGACTGTTAGTGATATTTGATGTGTTTGGTTTTATTGCTTGTTTTTAATGAATCCACCCAGTATGAATGGGACTCATACTGAGTGGATTTTCCTGGTGAACCATTAAATAAATGTAGAGCATAAACATCTCTGTGTTTACCTCTGAGTTGTAGTGGAGTATGACAAGTGCAAGCACCTAAAAACTGCTAGTTACTATTCAAGTAAATAGAATTTGTTGCATATGCTTCATAGTGTTCAAAATATGATTTGATTCATTATTGCTGAATAAAGTTTCATTAAGTCTTTATCTCACTGTTAGATTTTAAACGAGTGCAATTAGGATGCTCACGAAGACATGCAGAAATTACATTTTAACTTGAGGACATAAGGCGACAATTTGAAAACCTGTGTTCATTTCTTCATCAGATTGCCAAGTGCATCTAGGAGACTGCAGAGGAATGTGCAGATCTGAAGAGTTGTACACTAATTAGCAGCATTAATTACTGAGGAGCTGCTCTAAAATCAGGAGAAGTGCATGGGGAGCCAGAAAAGGAGACAACAAATGTGTAGTTTTGTTGAATGGCTTGTGTGTAAGATGACATAAGTCCTCCAGCAGTTTAAGAAAATTAGAAAAAGAATGGAGAATACTGGCAGAAGGGTCCTAACAGATTCAAGATCTTGCTGCAGCTGCAAAGCTCCTCATCTGTTCTGTACTGCCGTGTTTCTCTTCGAGGTCTTAGTCTTGCTGAAGCACAGATAAGTGAAGGACATATGGGGTTGTCGATGTGAAATAGGGCCTGAAAATAACATCATACTTATCAGGCTCCCTGAAACACAGTCAGCCCTATCAGCATTCTCCTAGTCGGTCTCTGGAAACTGAGATGGTGTGAGATTGCTTCTCTGTAGCACCACTGGCCCACTTCTCATTGAAGTGGATGTGGATTGTGAATCACACGCCTGTTCAAGAAAGGTCACCGTGGACAGGTAAAGACAAGTCAGCCCCCTGACTCCCCTCATCTGCTTCCTACCTAACACGTTGCTGCTCCGGCGGCTCTGCGTGGTCGTTTGTCATCTGGTTCTCTGCTCATGAGGGGCAATCGTCCTCCAGAGCTTGCAGAGAGAGGGTGATTACCATGGGCTGTTTTTCAAGGTGGGAACAAGGTGGATGTGAGTAGAAAAAGAGGATGATTGGTTGCTTTCAAAAGTGATTTGTTTGAGAAACAACAGAAGGCTTGGCTGTATGTGAGACTCGAAGTCAAATATTAGTTGAAAAACTTGCAACCTGAATACAACTAAAAATAACTGATGAAAAGATTTTGCTATTATGTTGAGGAAGGATGCCATGCCGGTTTTAAAATGTTAATTAGAGGAGAAATATAAACAAGTGGAGCTCTGAGACAAAGCTGGCTACTGGAAAGAGGAGAAGACTTTCACAGAACTGATTCCATGTTTCACTTTTGTGTGTGTGTGTGTGTGTGTGTGTGTGTGTTTTCCTCTATAGATTTCCAGTAAAAAAAACTGGCTTTGTTTAGTCAGTCTCCCTGAGGACACTGAGCCTCCATCTGCTCCTGTTATATGATACCTATCAGTTTTACTTACACGTCACATTGTTGGAGGACCATTATTTTAAAATTATATTGATGTTGAGGAGACAAATTTCACCTGGTAAATTTTTCAGAAGTCCATGACTTAAAGGCCCTGTAAATACATTTTATCTGTCAGCTTATATATGAGCAATAATGAGCAAGACACACATAATATAATCTCTAAGAGTTATTTTCAGGGTTGTATAATAGATTTTTATTTGATAAGTACAGTAGACAGGCAGTGTAAAGAGAGAATATGCTAAAGATCATCAGTGGGATTGGAAACAATTAATCTGCAGTTTTATGCAGATGTATCGAAATCAAGTACCCGAAGCTTGACCATCAGAATTTTGTGCTGTTGAATCAAACGGGGCAGAGACTGGCAGGAAAATGTTGAACCAATGTGATCAAATACAGACAACGATTAAATAATCCCGTCTCGTCTCATTTTCTACCGCTTTTCCAGTAAATAATCCAAAAAAGCAAAATTTAGATATAGCAAGCCATGGTTTTCAGAAGGGTCATATGCTTGAAAGCAGCTCTACTGTGAACTAATCTGACCAGGACTGAAGAGAGGTCTCCTCCTTCTTTTGGCAGTTTAGGGTTCACAACAGAAAATCATCTGCCTCCATATCACCCTATGTCTTGCACCCACCTTCATCACACCAACCCTCTGCATGTGATCTTCCTCTTTTCCTCCTGCCTGGCAGCTCCATCTTCAACATCCATTGTGCAAATATATATCGAGTCTCCTTCATCTGCAAGTACAAACCATCTCAGCCTTGCATCTCTTAGTTTATCTCCACACCGCTCAACCTGAGCTGTCCCTCTGATGTTCTCATTTCCAATCCTGTCTATCCTGGTCACTCCCAACAAAGATCTCAGCATCTTCAACTCTGCCACCTCCAGCTCCTCCGCCTCCTGTCTTTTGTGAGTGCCACCATCTCCAAACATTATAGCAGGTCTCACTAACATTTTGTAAGCATTTTTGTAAAAATTGCAAGTCCAGGAAATGCAAAATCTTTAACAAACCCAGGTCACAAAGTTGTTAATGATACTGTACAGTGGTCAACATTTCTGTCCATGTGAATAGTTGAGCATATAAAAATAGTTAACGATAATACATTAATTTGATATTTCAAGCTTTTTTAAATAGCATGTGTCTTAATTTGTAAATGCTTTTTATGGCAGCTAAACGTCTTTCAGTTCATCTTTGAGGGATTCTCATCCCTTCTTCCCACAAAAGACTTGTAGTTATGTGTCTTGCATGGACAGCTCCTCTGATGTCTATTGCCAGATTTTTTTAAATGACATTTAAATGAGAACAGTGGAAACCAGAAAGTACCTACACTGGGGCCTCATCTGGGGTAATAGGTGTGTTGTGTGGGCCAGCCATAGCCTAATTTTCACGAGCTGTGGTGACAGGGGCTATGACAGGTCCTGGATGTGCCAGTTCAAAACACATCTGACATCTGATCAATATTTGGTTGAAGTTTATGGTTTCAGTCAGTGTCAAATGCGACCCAAAAAGTGCAGGTGTGGCCCACATTTGGGCCAAACAGCTATTGCTTCTTGGGTTATGGCTTCAGCTGAAACATCCTGTCAACCATCAGCCATGTCAAATTAATTTGTTGGGAGGAGTTTACTAATGTTTCCAGGAAGCTAAAGAGGCACAGAGAAACCACAAATCTGTTCTGTGGAGAACTTGGCCCTCTTAAAAAGAGTGCTGAGTGCAAGACCATTTGTTAGACTGTGGTAAAGTGTTTGATAAGTTGATGCAGGCAAGTTCTAACCCCAGGGGAGCCAAATGCAAAGCAAAACTTTGTAGGTCCAGATGATGAATATTGCCATTCAAACGAAAAATTGACAGCATGCTAGATGTCGTTTTGCATAAATAGGAATACTTCGGTGGGTTTTTTTTTTCAATGACATTGGGATATTTGCTTCCAGACTTTATATTTAGATTAATCTATTTGCCCTCTATAGTGAAATGTTTCCTATTCCACAGGCTGCAGCACAAGCCCAAAGCATGCTTTATCCATCCCTATTCTTAACAACTGGAGAGGTGTTCTTTTCATGAAGTTTTCCACCCTTCCAATAAATCTATTTTTACCCATCATATGATTATACTGTAAATACTTTGATAATGTTTGCCTTGCAAAACAGCATAGTACTGAATGAATGAAAACTGAAGGTTTTAAAAATATTCAGAGTGGGTTTTTTCAGGATTTCAGCAGAAACTTTAGTTTTGAATGGATCATAAACCACCAATTACCGGTACCTGCAGTCCTGCATGAAATACTGTAGTGGTGAGGGTGTGAAGATCAGATTATTTCATCAGGGAGCTTTTGTTTGTATCTGCACACTGATCTTTGACTATATGTGACGAGTTAGCATCTTTACTGTGTCAGAAACCCATTTCCCTCTCATTCATCCTTTGCAGCCACATCCTGTTTTGCCCTGGGCAGAGGCACCCATTTAACTCTGATATACGATGCCAAGCCAGAGCAAAGCCCCAGGTTTAGCTCACTGACGTCAGACCGAGCAACTTTCTTTATCTCTTGCTAATGATGTCCTACCCTCCGTTTTCCCTTCCCCAATGACTCTGACTTGTTCCTTCCTTCACTGCTTCTGTCTGCATGTCAGATCAAAGGTGAGAGCCACAGGGAGAGCACCCAGGAAAAAAGACTGATAAGACACTGCCGCCTCCTCCTCAGCACCTCTCTGCTTGATGATGAAGATGGGAGTGAGTAGAGGTGCGCTCTCAGTTAGCAATCACTTCAAGATGGAAACTGACATCAAAGAAATTGTGCTTCTCAGAAACCACATATAATGATGATCCGTCCGGAGTACACTCTAGTTGTAGAGCTGATTATGGTAAATCATAGAATAATTTCAGACAGATTTTAAGCTAATTCATTTTATTGAAGATCAGTGATTAATAGTACAAGTTGATATCTTTTATTTGAGTTACATACGACATCTGAGAAAATAAGAGACATTTTCAAACTAACAAAGAAGTGGATTAAACAAGATAGGTGCACATAAAAAAATACCCTTTCCCTGCAAAAGCTTTATAAATGTTATAAATATTTTCTCAATGAAGACCAGTAAATATGGGGTTGCATTGGTGCATTGGTAATTGGGAAGAGGTTTTACATTGGATGCCCTTCTCTCTTTTTTTTTTTGCCCTTCCTGATGCAACCCTCCATGGTGAGAGGGTCTTGTGTCATGACTTGCCAGTTCATTTAGCAAACTGCATTTTTGACCCTTCAGCAATTTATCTATCACTTTAACCAGAGCGCTGGTTGTGTAACCCATTTTTACCTGTTGTTTGAGGTTCATGGGATGCAACAGGTCTGTGTTAAGCAGAATGAAGTATGAGGTGCAGCGAAGCCAAATGTAATGTCCACATGTACACACTGGGCACTATATTAGGTACACCTGTTAATCTGGGCAGCAAAGTGGTGAGTTATTTACTACTGTGATCTCACAGCAAGAAGGTTCCTTGTTCAAACCCCAGCTGAGGCATTTCCATGTGGAGTTTGCATGTTCTTGTAACTGCATGGGTTTCCTCTGGGTACTCCTATTTCCTCCCATATACTAAAGACATGCATGTTTGGTTAATTGGTGATTTTAAACTGGCTGCGGATGTGAGGTAGATAAAGTACTTGAGGTGTATAGAATAAAGTATGTATGGTTAAATTGCGACTTGTAGTCTAAAGGACTGAGTGGTCTGGCTAGAAAAGCACTACATAAAAGTACATTACAAGTACATTAACTGCTTGTTAACATCTACATCTAATCAGCCAATACACAGCAGCAACTTAATGCATTTAGGCATGTAGACATGGTTGAGCTGACCTGCAGAAATGACTCTGAATGTGGCATGGCTGTTGGTGTCAGACAAGCTGATCTGAGTCTTTCAGAAACTGCTGATCTACTGGGATTTTCCATTTCCATGAAGCAGATGGGTTACAGTGATAGACTGCACCAGGTGCTACTCCTATCAACTAAGAACAGGAATCTAAGGCTACAATTCACACAGACTCACCAAAATTGGACAACAGAAGATTGGAAAGCATTGCTTGGTCTGATGAGTCTCAATTTCAGTTGAGATAATTGGATTACAGAGTAGGAGTTTTTGCATAAACAACGTGAAAGCATAGATCCTTCCTGCCTTGCAGTATCAATGGTTCATTCTGGTGGTGGTAGTGTTATGGTGTGGTGTGGTGTTATTTAGGCACATTTTGTAGTACCAACTGAGTATAATTTAAACACCAAAAGCAACCTGAGTATCTTTACTGACCATGTCCAGTCCTATACGACTACAGTGTACCCATCTTCTAACAGCTACTTCCAGCAGAATAGCGCACCTTGTCACAAAGCTCAAGGCAACTCCAACTGATTTCTTGAGCGTTAAATGAGTTCACTGTACTCAAACGGCCTCCAAAGTCACCAGATCTCAATCCAGTAGAGCACCTTTGCGATGTGGTGGAACGGGAGATTTGTATCATGGACGTGCAGTTGACAAATCTGCGGTGTGGTATTACCATGTGAATAATGACTAAAATCTCTGAGGAGTGTAGTGATCAACTTTGTCACATGGTGCTAACAGAACCATCTGCAGCTTGACGTGACAAAGACTAAAGAACTGGTTGTGGACATAAGACGGACCAAAACACCAGTGACTCCTGTTTCCATCAATAGGGCCTATGTGGAGATAGTCGAGGACTACAAATACCTCAGTGTTTACATTGACAACAACAACAAATCTACAAGAAGGGCCAAAGTCGTCTCTATTTTCTGAGACGACTTAGGTTCTTCAATATCTGCCGGACGATACTCCAGTTGTTTTACAAGTCTGTGGTAGCCAGTGCCATCCTCTATACTGTCATGTGCTGGGGCAGCAAACTGAGAGTAGCGGACACCAACAGACTCAACAAACTGATCTGCAAGGTAGTAACGTCATGGGTGTGGAGCTTGACTCACTGACAGTGGTGTCAGAGAGGAGGACGCTGTCCAAGGTAAGGACAATATTGGACAATCCTTCACACCCTCTCCATGATGTGCTGGACAGGCACAGGAGCACATTCAACAGCAGACTCATTCTGCCACAATACACCACAGAACACTGCAGGAAATCATTCCTACCTGTGGCCATCAAACTCTTTAATTCCTCCATGTGACTACTTTTTTTTAATGGCCACATCTTGTTCATACTATAAATAGTGTTTAACTCTTTCCATTTTATATTTATCTATATATAACTTAGCGTCTGTAACGTCTGGATTCTCATTCTGATTCTGAATGCTTCCAGCCCCTTGCTGAATCTGTGGCATGAAGAACTAAGGCCATTCTGAAGCCAAAAGGGGTTCCAACCTGGTACCAGAAAAGTGTACCTAATAAAGTGGCCAGTGGATATATGAGGACGCAGGGTCATAATAATTTAAAGGGTCTGTTTCAAGGCTCTTTACTGTGAATGTTATTCATCTAATTTAAACATTTCAGCTGCTGAAAGGATTTTCTTTGGCTACATTGCAATACAAAAACTGTATTTTTAAAATGAAAACTACAGCCTATTTTCACTTAACATTTTATTCCTTAAAAACATCGTAAAAATGAATTATTCTGTTGTCCTTTGACAGTATGCTTTGATTTCCCTCTGTGTAACAAAAAGTTTATGTATGCTGGGGGCGGCAGCGGCTCAGTACACTGGAGGACTCGCCTGGGAGCCAGAGGGTTGCCAAGGGCCACCAATTCAAGGCCTGTCTGGACATGGACCTAGAGGCCATCCAAGACCGGCATGTCTAGGGTGTGTGTGTGTGTGTGTGCGTGTGTGTATTCAATCTGTAGAAGTGTTGGTGATTTTATTTGAATTTCCCCATCCGGGGATGAATAAAGTTGTTTGTCTAAAACAAGAAATTTTTTAACCCTGGTTTTTCCTCCTTCTTCTTCTTTCAGCTGTTCCTGTTGTAAACCTTCCCTTTCACTCTTGCTGATACCCTTCTATCACAAAAAACCCCTGACACTCATGTCCACTCTCTCCACACTGCCTGTACTCTTTTTATCACCTTTGCTGTGCTCTGTCCATTGCTTTGGATGGTTGACCCCATTCATTTAAACTAATCCACCTTCAGACCCTCTACTCCTTGCATCTTCATCATTCCACCTGCCTCCCTATCATTCACACATGAACTCCGTGTTCTCTCCAGTGCATACCTCCACCTCTCCAGACTCTCTTCCGCCTCTCCATCTGTCAATCTGTCCATCACCATTGTGAATAAGAAAGGGCTCAGAGCTCATCCCGGATGTAATCCCACCCACACCTAGGACTCATCTGTCACTCCTGCTGCACACCTCACCACTGTTTCATTGTCCTCATACATGTCCTGCACCACCTTCACATACTTCTCTGCCACTCCTGACGTCCTCATACAACTCCACAGTTCCTCTCTTGGCACCCTATCATATGCTTTCTCAAGATCCACAAAAACACAGTGCAAGTCCTTCTGACCTTCTCTATATACTAACTATATACTATAAAGCAAACATTGCATCTGTAGTACTCTTTCTCAGCTTGAAGCTGTACTGCTGCTCGCTGATCATCACCACTCTTCTTAACTTAGCTTCAACAACCCTTTCCCATATCTTCGTGGTATGAATCATCAACTCGATCCCTCTGTAGTTGCTACAGCTCTGCACATCACCCTTATTCTCAAAGACTGGTATGACCGCACTTCTTCTCCAGTCCTCAGGCCTCTTCTTACTCTCCAAGATCACGTTAACAGTCCGGGCAAAAAGTCCACTGCCCTCTCTCCCAGACATCTTCATACCTCCACAGACCAATGTTCAGATTACTGTCCTGGGAGATTGTGTCAAATAACTGTTATTTCAGTATTTAAACGTTTAAGTTAAAAAAAAAAAAAAAACTTGCGTCACAAAAATTACCTGTAATGCAAGTAACCACCTACGGAAGTTTCATGATGATCTGTACCTCAGAGTTTTGTCTTTGTTAACAAATGCGTTGTCGATAAAGGTTATTCAAATCCAAGATGGCGGCGCCTGGAGTACAGTAGTGATCCAGAAGAACAGATCATTTCGAACGAGTTAAAGGCTGGACGTGATATTTTTTGACATGGATTAATGTTTTTTGTCACTGCGACCATTACGCGGAAACGAAGGATTTAGAAAAAAGTGTGAGTACCTTCAGGGAAGAAAATTTCCTTCCTGCAGCATGAGTGCAGCTCACACACACACAGAGAGCTGCTGGTTCGTCTGTCATTTATAGGTGGAAGAGGAGCAGGCGCTTTTCTGTGTGCAGAAACCGGGAGGTCACGTTGAATATAGTAAAAATAATGACCTATACACCGATCTTTAAGAATATGACTGGTGTGCAGAGCACTGGAGAGAAGAGGAATGAAAGGAGAAGCAAGACATGAGAGGGAGGCAGGCGGAGTGATGAAGATGCAAGGAGTAGAGGTAGTGAAGGTTTATGAGTTTAAAAACCATTGTGTCAGGGGTGCGTTGTGACAGAAGGATAGCAGCAAGAGTGAAAGGGAAGGTTTACAAGACGGTAGTGAGACCTGCCATGATGTATGGTTTGTAGATTGTGACACTTTCATAAAAACAGGAGGCAGAGCTCGAGGTAGCAGAACTGAATATGTTGAGATTTTCACTGGGAGTGACCAGGATCGACAGGATTAGAAATGAGTACATCAGAGGGACAGCTCAAGTAGAAAAGTTTGGAGACAAAGTCAGAGAGGCAAGGTTGAGCTGGTTTGGGCATGTGCAGAATAGGGATAGTGGATACATTGGACAAAGGATGCTGAAGGTAGAGCTGCCAGGTAGTAGGAAAAGAAGAAGACCACAGAGAAGGTTCTTGGATACAGTAAAGGAGGACGTGCAGAGGGTTGGTGTGACTGAAGACAATGCAGTGGATAGGGTGAGATGGAGGCAGATGATCAGCTGTGGGGGCCCCTAAAGGGAGCAGCCAAAAGCAGAAGAAGGAAAAATAACCCCTCTAACATATAAAACAAAGTCCTATGCAGTGTGATAAGTGCTGTAGTAACTGACTTAACCCCTCTAGAATGTGGACTTTTTCGAGGTTTCTTTTTTGAGGAATGCAAACGTGTGGTATACTGTACCATTACATGTATTTTAAACAGTGCAGCTTGGACAACAAAAGTTCTGCAGCCCCTTCAGCAGCTAATATATCTTGTGTATGTAATACATATGGTGTGCGTGAATAGAAATTAATTATGATCTAATATCATATATTAATAATATATATTATAATTTATTATCTAAATGTAAAGTGCAGTGTGCTGTCTGCTGATTGTAGGGGTGTAATAAAAGACATGTTGTAAAAGCAGGTGAGTGACAATAAGGTAAAATACTGCAAGTTCAGACTTATAATTATGAGCAGTTAAAGCTGTGGTGGCATGTCCTGGTTAGGAAGGCTTATGGCCTGAGGATAGAGGCTCCTTCTGAGTCTCTCCATTCTGGCCATAATACTTCTATAGCATTTGCCTGATGCCAAAGGTGCTCTATTGAATTGAGACCTGATTAATCTGGGGGCCATTGGAGTACAGTGTCATGCTCAAGAAACCAGTTTAAGTTGGTCTCAGCTTTATGAGATCTTTCTGGAAGCAGCCATCAGAAGGTGGGTACACTCTTTTCATGAAGGGATGGCATTTAAATAATACTCGTTGGTACTAAGGGGGCCAAAGTGTGCCAAGAAAATATCCCCCACACCATTATGCCACCACCATTAGCCTAAACCTTCAAGGCAGCCAATCTTCTATTGTCCAATTTTGGTAAGTCCATTCAAATTGTAGCTTTAGTTTCCTGTTCTTTCGAACAGGAGTGGCATGCAGTGTGGTCTTCTGCTGCTGTAGCCCATCTGCTTTAAGGTTCAACATGTTGTGTACTCAGATGTTCTTCTGCATTCTTTGGTTGTAACAAGTAGTTATGGTGGCTGAGTTACTGTTGTCTTCCTATTAGCTCAAAGCAGTCTGGCCATTCTCCTCTGACCTCTGGGATTAACAAGACATTTTTGCCTAGAAGAACTGCTCACTTGATAGTTTCTCTTTTTCTGACCGTTCTCTGTAAACCCTTGAGATAGTTGGGAAGGAAAATTCCAGTACTCAGACCAGCTCAGCCGGCACCAACAACCTTTCTATGTTCAAAGTCACTTAAATCGCCTTTCTTCTTCATTCTGGTCTTCAGTTTGAACTTCAGCAGGTGGGCTGGATCATGTCTACATTCATAATTGTGTTAAGTTGCTCCCGTGGGGTTGGCTGATAAGATACAGGCATTAACGACTAGTTGGACAGGTATACCTAATAGAGTTTTCCTTGGGTAATTATGGTTACAATTCACATTTACTTATTATCTTTCTGTGTATAATTTTAAAATCAGTAACAGACCACTTTGAGTTCTTACACAATTTTACATTCAAATCCCAGGCATTTTCTGCACTGATGGCACACTTCATTCAGGAAGTGGTCATACCAGGTTCTGATTAGTGTTTCAAACTTTTTTGATAAATAAAAAATATGGCAATTGCTTTTTTACATTACTTTAAATGTTAAATAATTAATTTACTTTAATCTAAAAATCAATAAAAATCCTAAATAATACAGTTTTATATTCTATAAAAGCAGTTTCCTTGAATAAATTGTTTAAAACCGGCACACTTACTGATTAAGTAAACATGTAATTACAGAATAAATAAATGCTTTTGATTACCTTCAATACAGATATCAATCAGTCCCCACAAAGTACTGAAGGTCAGCAAACAGACTTTGATGAGGTAAGTAAATTAGCTTTAGTTTTCACTCTTTATAGTAGATGACTGAATGGATGAGCCCAGTCACCATAGAAACATTATCTCAGTCTTTCGCCTCAGCCCACTCACTCGCACCGTCAGAGATGCACACAGTGTTGAGTGCTCGGCTCTCCCAGCTTCAGCCTGAGGGAGGAGTGTTGGCTGCTGCGATGCTTAGCTTAAACTCAAGAGAAATTAGTGAAAAAAAAAAAAATCCCACAAGCAGGTGGGCGG
>VUQH01039335.1:12520-25616 GCA_015106775.1 Etroplus canarensis
CAGGTGGGCGGAGGAGAAGAGGGGATCCTTTTTTAAGATACTGATTTAGTTGACAAAGCTCAGTTATTCCCAACAGTTTTGTTCTTCCTGGTTGGTTGTTTTCTTAAAGTCTCAAATGTAAAAAAAAAAGAAAGAAAAAGTCCTGGTGTTGTTTCTAAAATCAGGTCAGCTGAAAATACGTTCTTGTTTTTACTGATTTAACTGTTATATTTTCATAGCATCACAGGATACAGAGTAACAGTCATAATTTTTATTTTCCTTACTTGCATGTTGATGTCAGTCTGGTGTCAGGGCATGCTGATCATTACAGCCTCCACTCTGCTGCTTTATAGGTCTCTGTTTCTGAGATCCAGATGCGTCACTGCTGTGAAATCATGCCCCTGACAGGTCAAGTTAGCAGCAGTTGTCCTCCGCTGCCAAGATTGCACTGACTGTACGAGTCTCTCAGGTTACCTTGGAAACTGTGTGTATATACATGTCTGTGTCTGGGTGAAATCAAATCAAGGTCAGATGGGTTTCTTACATGCTGTTGACTGTCTGACAGACATTAAGCCTAACTGATCTCTGACCGTTAAAGAGAGAGGGGAACCCTTTCTGAAGGAGCCTGTAATAAATCTGTCTTTCTTCTTTCTTAGTTGTGAAACTGATAACATTTGAATGTTATTATTAATCCTGTTTTTGGCATACTATTTGAGTTAAGCTGCAACTTCATGGTATCCTGAGGCAGCTGGGGCACCTAACCTCTTGTAATTAAGTGGAAAAACTATAAAACTACTGGGCAGATTTAAAGCAGGTAAATTAGTGTATCATTTTATATCCTCTGACTGCAAATGTCATTCTCACATCTGAGCAGGCAGGCAGTTTGATAAGAACAACCTGTCCATAGATTCACAGAGAGGCAGAACCATAATCACATCACACTGAATAAACCTCTTATTTCACAAAGTCATGCTGTTGTGTGAGTGACGTCGTGCAAAGAACACAGACTGTGAAACAGCAGTGGCAGGGAAAAAAAATATCAGAGCTGTCATAAATTAATCATTTTGGAGGGAACTGTCAGTCTGTTCACAACAAGTGAACCTGAATCTAGTGCTGCTAACTCCTGACTATCCCAGTCATCTAAACTCATATGCACTGACATAAGAAAATGCTTTCATGCCTGTTAACCATGGTGTAACCATATCGGCCTTGTGGACAACAGCTTTTTTATATAAAATAACAAATAAGGAAGAATTTGTCTTTTTTCTATGATGTGAATTATTACATTCAAAACACTCTGCTAAAAACAAATAAGAAAACACTTGATTATCACAGTATAACACAAAGTCAAATAGACTTCAGAGATATCAGTCTGTCTAATTAGGAAGCATAAGCCATTGTGAAGCCATTTCATTTGCTTTGTGGCAAATTGAAAGTGACAACAGGTACATTGGAGGGCCAACGACAAGATAGCCCCCAAAAAGTCAATGGCTTTGTAGGTGGTGACACACAGACCACTGCTCTCTCCTTATCCCTCCTCACTGATTTTCTTTAGTTTTGTTTTTTGTTAGTGTCCTTGTCACAGCTGGCAATATGATACAGTAGTTGCAGCCCATTCAAGTTGCACATGTAGTCTAGCTTCTCCAGGAAGGCCCATCCATAAGTCCTGTCACAAGAAGGTTTGCTGTGTCTCCAAGGACAGTCTCAAGAGTTTGGAGGATTTACCTGAAGATGGGCTGTTAGATGAGAAGAGCTAGGCAGGACCATAGAAAAGCAACAACTCAGCAGCAGCTCCTTTGTGTAAGGAGGAACAGGAGGGGCACTACCAGAATTATTCAAAATGATTTCCAGCAGGCTACTCATGTGCATGTTCCTGACCAAACTGCCAGAAGCAGACTCCATGAGGGTGGCATGAGGGCCTGACATCCTTTAGTGGGACTAGTGCTCACAGTACCAGCGCTGTGCAGCTTGAATATTATTCACCAGAGAACACCAGAACTAACAGGTCCGCCCCATTCTCTTCAGATGAGCGTGTGTTCACACTGAGCACATGTGACAAACATGAAAGAGTCTGGAGATGCAGTGGGGAATATTAGGCTGACTGAAACATCATCTTGCATGACTGGTTTGGCAGTGTGTCAATGATGGTCTGGGGAGGCATATCCTTTCATAGTACCTAACAGCAGTTAGGTACTGTTCTTTTGACAGACCATTACAGTCACTGCGCAACACTGGCCCCTGCATTCCTCTTCCTCAAAATGAAATGCAAGTCAAAGAATTACTATTTTGACACAATGAAGGAGGTCTAGCACACACTGCAGATGCACAAGTGAAAGTGGGCAGAACAAGACTTGCAAGAGTGATCCGAACATAGCGGCGGTTCAGAGGTGCATGAAGAGATTACTTTGAAGGGAAGAGTGACCAACCCTATAGCAGATAAAGTTTTTTCTTCGTGGGTGGGGCAGGGCACACATTTTTTGATTGTCCTTTTAATATAAAGATGGAAGTTTCACCTTATCCCTGTTTTATCAGACACAATCATGCTGACGTCCGTGGGAAGGCTGGCTCTGTATCCCCTGTTTGCAGCCCAAAGTAGGGGTGCCCTCCTGAGTCCACTTGTTCGCCTTCTGTCACCCAGCACCCGTACCCTGTTCAGTGAGACAGGAGTGTGGGAGAAGGACTATCGAACAGAGACTAGGCGCAAAGTGGAAGAATGGTGGCACCCACGAATTATGGCGCAGTGGCGTAAAGATACACTGGAGGAGGTGAGTAGGTCTTTCTTGTGTACTCTTAAATTAAGCCTGGTGACATCATGGAAAAGAGGACAAAATTGAAGCTCTGATTATTCAAATCAGTTGTACGTGTTTACATGTGCAGTAGTATACAGACATATGTAGTACTGTGCAAAAGTCTTGACGTACCCCTCATTTCTTTATATTTTGCTTCCAAGGAGCCAAACTTTCTTGTAATTTTTAAAAGTGGTTTTGAGCAATAGCTTTCCAGGTTTTTTGAAGGTCTTTCAAGGTTTTTCTCTGAGCATTAGCTTCTTTTTCACTCATTTTCAGTCCAGTCCTTGTACCCGACCACTTTCAGGGAATTTTTTTGTTTGTTGAGCCACAGCTAGAAAAGATAACAGCATGATTAAAGAATGATGACTTATACATAAGGTAAAATTCTACAGTAGAAAGTTGACATATATCAATAAAAATATTCTAGGATGTTGGTAAGTTGACAAGCTTCTACAGTCTTGACATGTATAGTAGTGTAAACAAGGATCTGACACAGGGCCTAACATTGATCTGACCCTTCAGTTGATGCATCTACTGTTTGCCAAAGCCTCATCAGAAATGGTCTCAGTGGAAGGGTGACTGTCAAGAAGCCATTCATGAGGAAGGGAAACAGAGAGAAAAGGCTTAGGTATGCCAAATTACACAAGAACTGGACTGGAAATCAGCGGCAACAGGCCTAGTGGTGTGATAAATCCAAAATTGAACATTTTTGGTTTAAATCTTTAACAGTATGTATGGAGGAAGTCAGGAGAGAGGTATAATAGTCAGTGTCTACAGCTGTTTTTGTAAAACATGGTGGAGGCTCTGTCACTGTTTGGGCTGCTCTTCAGTCAGTGGTGTTGGGGTTCTTGTAAAAATAGATGTAATTATGAACACCTGATTGGTTATAATTTATTTTTTCAGCATGATAATCCAGGCCGCCTGCCTGAATAGAAAAACACACAATGGGACACTATCAGTCATGGACTGGCCTTCACAGAGCCCAGACCTCAACATTATTGAATTAAGCAAAATATAAAGAAATGAGGTTTGGTTTCTACATAGTATTTTACTAGTTTTAACAACCTGGATGAGAATGTTTCTCTCTCTCGAAAAACCTTATCCAGCGTTCTGCTTAAATATCAGAAAATAAGCTCGAGATTAAATGAGTTGATATTTTGTTTTTAAAAGCAAAAGATATTCATTTTACAGTATGAAACAAGGAATTGCAGTGGAGTTTAAGCATTCTCCCTGCAGTTTTTCCACAAAGTTCCTCTCACAGTCTGAAGATATACATGTTAATTAACTGGTGATTCTAAATTGGCCCTTGCTCTGTGATGGACTGGTAATCTGTCTCCTGCTCAATGTCAACTGGGATAGGCTCCAACCATATCACAGTCCTGGATAAGCAGTTATGAAAATGAATAGATGGAAATGCAGTACATCCTTATGATAATAAAATAAATCCTATATATACTCATATATAAGCTGGAACTAGCAGGTTGTTGGCATTTCTATTCTCTACATGCTGCAGAACAAAAAAATTAGTCATGTGTTGAGATAAACTAGTAGAAATGAATATCAGGCATGTTGAGTAATGAGAAGCACACCTGCATGCTGATGATTATGTAATGCAAAGATACAAATAAACATGTTTCTTAGCTTCCATCCAAAATATTATTACACATACAATACTGTGCAAAAGTCTTACACCAAGCCACCCCTCATTTCTTTATGTTTTGCTAGAAAAATGGGAAATAGTTGCAGTGATTTATTGAAACACGTGCAAACATAAATGTAAATACAGCACATACAGAACATAGCTCCTTTATTCTTCTACATAGCTTGCACTCTCTTAGGCAAGCTTTGTTGTCATTTCTTTGAGTAGTCTTCAGAAATAGTCCTCCAGGCTTCTTAAAGGACATTTCAAAGGTCTTCTTTAGCTGCCTTTTGTTCCGTTCTCTGTCAAAATGATCCCACGCTGCTTCAGTAATCTTGTGTTCCATCCATTACTCCATAATACCTGTTGCCACTGATTTTCAGTCCAGTTCTTGTGCAGTTTGTCATACCACAGCCTTTTCTCCCTGCTTCCATTCCTTAAGAGTGCCTCCTTGACAGCCACCCTTCCACTGAGACCATTTCTGATAAGGGTTCAGTGAACAGTAGATGGCTCAGTTGAAAGGCCAGATGCAGCTCTCAGGTCCTGTGTCAGGTCTTTGCTAAATTTTTTTCCTACACATCTTTCAGGTACTGTTCATCTGCTGAAAAATTACTATTTTATGCCTATCAAACTGTTTTATCTTTGTCATTTTTGGTGGATTCAAATAAAGACAAATTTTTTGCAATAGGGTGTTAGTAACAAAGTGCCTACCATTTAAAACTGGTTCTTTGTTAAGTTGTCTGTTGTGTGTATTAGATGTCTTTTTATACTTGAATAGGTTAGTGTTAAGTGGTTTAACAAACTTTAAAAATGGTTCCTCTGACAATGGTCAGGTACAAAAACTGGACTGAAAAATACTCAGTGTTCTCAGATAAACTTTGCTCAAGAGTGTCTGGCTCCTTGGAAGCAAAATATAAGGGGAGGGGAGTCTCAAGACTTTTGCGAGTACTGTATTCTCCTATACAAACTACAGCAATATAAACAACTGCCATTACTATTGAACGAGCTGGAAATCAAAATTGTACTCCATAAATCAAGCTTGCATTGACCAACACAGAATCTGAAAAACATTTCTGAGTTGAAACTTTTGCATGAGTAACACAAGCTTTTGCTTTGTTCTTGCAGGAAAAGCACAAATGTAATTAAAGGTATTGAAATCTGTTGATTTTATTTACATTTGGCAGTTTCTGAGTTCTGATTTTATGCAGATTTGTGTGACTTTTGTGGCTCAGTCTTGCTGTAACTGAACCACGGTTGTTTCATAAAACACCTGCTATGGAAAAAGCTCTATTATTAGCAAACTGTGCATCTCTTTAGACAAATCTTTATATGTGTACATTTAGGGCACATTTAGATGAATAGGTGCATTCTTCTAAATGATCTAATTTGTCCTCTCGTCTATTACTGGCACTGGCCCTCACAGCTCATCTCAGACACAGAGCTCTAGGTGATTATATAGCCTAATGGTCTGACAGTGTGGCTGGCTGGGACTGGCTCACAATGATTAAATGCATTTATGACAGACCTCTGGACCTAATTAATTTATTGAAAAATTAATGACTCAGGTTTCCTATAATCATGCATTTCTGGATGTAACTGGTACCTACTGTGTTGCTGTGGAAACAGTGTTGTGACTGTAAATCATCCATAATCTGCATTGAAACCATTTAGATTTGGACACCATAATCAGCTGCTGTTTGAACCTCATACAGTTAATACACCCCAAGTCAGTCAGCGGGCACGCTCTCTATGTGATGAGTAGTTATTCCCGTCCTCATCAGTTTAATGGAGTCTCTCTTCTATGAGACTCATTCAAAGGCCAGACTGATAATGGAGAGGCTCTCCTACTGTATTCTTTCAGAATTAAAAGGAATCATTATGATCATTTCTATGTTCCATGATTCTTTTAACAGTCTCTTTTTTTCCCAGAGCTCTGAGAGGAAGAAGTTTTATGTTCTCTCCATGTTTCCGTACCCATCGGGGCGTCTGCATATGGGCCATGTGCGAGTGTATACCATCAGCGACACCATTGCCCATTTCCAAAAAATGAGAGGGCATCAGGTATGTCAGCTTTCAGCGTCTTTTGTGTTTCATGCCATTCCTGCTGTCTACAAGTGAGATCAGTACACTCTGTGTTCCCAGCAGCAATGACTGAGCTGTTTAGATGTATCGTGTTTCAGAGTCCTGGATTTTAACTCACTGTCCCAATGGAGTAAAATTTGAGAACTACAGTTAGGTCCATATGTTTTGGGACAATTACACTTTTTTGTGATTTTATTTCTTTACGCCACCACAGTGGCTTTTGCAGACTTTCAGATTCAATTCAAGAGGTCTGACAAAAGCATTGCATTAAGTGCATAAGAATTACAGACATTTTAATACATTGCCCCCCATTTTCAGAGGCTCAAAGGTTATGGGCCAATTGTCATACAAGCAGTTTCATGGCCAATGAGTCATGTTCCCTCATTGTTCAATGACACTAAGCAAATAAAAGATCTGGAGTTAATTTCAAGTGTCGAACTTGCATTTGGTAGCTATTCCTTGAAACTCTCAATATAAGATCTAAAGAGGCAGATAAAAGGTAGGCCATCTAAACCAAAAAAAACCCCAAAGTAAATCCAGAGTGATAGCAAAAATGTTAGGAGTGGAAGGAATGCAATCTCCCATTCAGCTGGAAGACCACAGAAGACAACTACAGTTTATGATTGCAGAATTCTTTCCTTGATTAAGAGAAACACCTTCAAAACATCTAGCCAAGTTAAGAACACTCCAAAGGAGGTATCTGTATTGTCAAAGTCTACATTCAAGAGACATCTTCATGAATGTAAATATAGAGGTGCAAACCACTGGTTTCAGAACAGGAAGGTCAGATTAGACTTTTCCAGAAAATATCTAAAAGAGCCTGCCCTGTTCTGGAAACCAAAAAAACTTAGACAGCTGAAACCAAGATGAGTGAAGGGAAGAGAAACATATTGAGAAGGAAAGGAACTGCTCATGATCCAAAGCATACTACGTCATCTGTCACATGCAATGGAGGCAATGTTGTGGCATGAGCATGTACGACTGCCAAATCTTAGTGCTAAAATATAATTATTATTGTTATCGATGAATTTTTCAAATTTGCTGTTTACAAAAACCCCCAGAAAAATAGTAAAGTACATTATTATTTCTTACTGAACATGTCAAATTATAGTTATTTACTTGCATTCCTGAACAAAAAAAAATAGTTTTAGTGGTTGAATGTTATGCTTGATTCATTTCTGACTTCTCAGAGAAGCCTAGTGAGTTGGCTCAAATTTGGGTATAAAAAGATGAATTCAGTTTGAAATTCCTCATTCCTGTTCAAAATTGTTTAACGTAGAGAACTCACTGAAAAGGAAAGAGTTTGCATCCAAGTGCTTCATGATGCTGCATGGTCTTTCTCGTTTTTTATGACAGGTGCTCTAACAAATGTGTTAAGCACTGTATGTTTGTGACAAGAGTTTCTCAATGCAAAGAAATATGATATTCTTCAATGGCTAAGTCAGTCACTTGATCTCAACCCAATAGAGAAGCTTTTCAGTTACTGAAGAAAAAACTGAAGGCAGAGAGACCCACAAACAAGCAGCAACTGAAGGCGACTGCGATGTCCATGGGTTCAAGTCTTCAGTTGATCATTGACTGCAAAAGATTTTCAAAAAAGTATTAAAACTAATTCTTATATTTAAAGTTATATTAGTTTGTCCCATTACTTTTGAACTTCTTAAGATGGTAGACTATGTATAAAAATAGCTGCAACTCCTTAACAGTTAATGTAATTCTTTTCTAAAGCCCCTTAACAGTTTAATTTAAAATCCATTGTGGTGGTATACAAAGGCAGAATTATAAAAAAATGAGTCATTGTCCCAAAACTTAGTGAACTGGCCGTATTTAGTTTTGAGCTACTGTAATCATTCTTGAACTCAAAGGGATTGTTTAGAACTTTTTATACAAATCTATCCAAAACTGAAAAAAATGAATGCTGATTTTGTAATGTAAATTTTGAAATCCATTTGTGATATCACAAAAAAAAAATTGCTTGATGTCAAAACTAGTAAAGGACTTTGGGAACCAACTAAAGCTAAGTAGAACAAAAGGTAACAAAAAAGCAAAGGACTGACCTCTGTCAAAGATGACACTGACCTGTGTAAATAGATAATCTGACAAAGGCCGAGGGGAAGCATAAAGAAAATAAACACAGAAGGGAGAGCAGGATAACAAGGCCCAGGTGAACACAATCATGGCAGAGCAGACAATCACAAAAGCCTGAGGAGAACAAAGAAAGTAAATCAACAGAAGATCAACAAAACAAGGCAGTTACTAAAAGACAAAAGAAACACACACAGCCAAACAAAGGGAGAGACAGACAAGGAAATACAGGAGACAAGGGTATCGTGAACACTGAGAATCATCATGAAGGAGATCAGTGAAATAAAAACACAAACTAAAACTCAAATAACCATGACTTAAATATATTCTGTCAGCTTTTTCACAATAGGTGTCCGTCCCTTTCAGAATGAGCCAATTCTAACTTTGTTCTGGGTTAGGTTCATTGCACGTTATCCTCCCCTCACCACATGTCTTTTTCTGTGGCTTAACTGTTCCTGTTTTTGTTCTGACATAAAATATGCTAAACAAAAATTTACAAAGGATGAGACCCTCAAATGTGCTTTGAGGTACATATTTATTGTAGCAAATTACAACTGTTATGGGGGTTAAATGTTATGAATTTGATTTTGGCTGCTGTTAATAATGTTACTGGGAAACAATGAGACGCAAACAGCCAATCAGTCTTTGTTCTTTTTGATACAAGACATAATGCAATATTGACAAAATGATTGCTGCATTCACATCGTAACGTCTTTTTACTTTGAAAGTCTAAGTGCACTGTAACCCTGCATTTTTCTGTTTATTTATGTTCAACAGTCTGTTAATATCTGCTGTGTTTACACTGCTGGACTCCCTGTGTACAGTTCCTCTGAACCATGAAGCTTCGTATCTACTTACATGTGTAATGCTTATGCAGTAGTTTAACTTAAGAATTAATATGGGTATGATTAGTGGCTTAACAATACCTCAGTGCCGTCCTTCCTTTCAATTAGATGGCCAGTGTGTACACTGCCCTGAGTGCATATAATTAAATTCTTCTTTGTTTGTTGTACTTCAGTTTCTGCTGTATGTGTATGTATATGCCAGCTTCCAGTCAGCTGCCAGTTTAATAGGTATACCTAAATAGGAGCTATTAATTCTACCATCTTATAGGTTTTAATGTACATATCTCATGGTGCAAATATCTAATATAAAGCATGTTATTTTTAATTTTTTTAGTCAGTTTGAACAATGCCATATGTGAGCTAAAATATTTTTGTGATAGTTTTTTTAAATAAATTCGGTCCTGAACCATTTTTCCTTTTTCTTATGAGCTGACAGTTGGAGAAAATACAAGATTTTTAACCGGCTGTGGTAATTTGGATGCTCCCTATGAGGTCTCCTTTTAAGGTTAAAATTAAGTGTAAATAGACTAAAATCCATACTCTTGATCACCAGTGTTCTAGTCTGTTATTGACTCCACTCTCTTTCAGATCCAAGTGTTGCAATCAATATTTAGCACTCTGTTTGTTTCCACTAAACGGCTGGTGTTGATGAAGCTGTGACCAGTGTCTGTCACATGGACCGTGCTCCTGCAGCGACACAAACACCTTCTGCTCAATTCATTGCGTAGACTTTTTCTGTACCTCATCCAACCTTGTCTTTACCTCCATTGAAAAGAAAAATGGGTGTGTGAAAAGCTTCTTTATTCCTCTGTGTTCTCTTCTCCTGGTGTATTTTACACTAGGTGGTGTATATATTTTGCCTCACCTGCAGAGGGAATCCCATCTTTCTCTGTCTGGCTTCTCCCTGAACAAAAACCTGGTTTCACATCACTGGTAACTACTTCCTGCACAGGCGTGTGCTTTCTCTCAGCATCTGTCAGAAAGCGGAACCTGTTCTACTGTAATCATTGAGTGTACTCTATTTAGTAGTTAATTAAGAAAGGTACTCCCTGTCCTTTAAACTATTTTCTGGGTAATGGGAGGTTTTTTTACTGAATTAGAGACAGTTTCAACCTAAACTTTCTTCGTCTTCGTCTTTCTTCATCTTATTGGAAGATATGTTGTAATACTGTCACAATGACAAACAAAATTATACTTAATTACAATTTTTCGGCATAGGGGCAGGTTTATTTTTCCTAAATTTGAGAAATGGCAGAGTCTTAAATGTATTTTGACACGTTTTTTGCAGTTTTTAGCGCAAAATGACTAATGAGCTAATGCCATGGTGATGTGTCTCTGTCTGTCCCCAGTTCACAATAATCACTAATCCTCCTACAGTATTGGTCAGATTTTTAGTGAAACTTGCTCACAATGATCACCTCATGGGTCTTCACCCAAATTGCGCTCAAGGTCACATTTGTCATTTAATGGCCACTTTTCCATTTTCACAACGTTTGCTCTTCCTAGGACTATGGGCATTTCTTAATTTTCACAACATTTGCTACTTTTCCTAGAATATTAGTCTGGATTATAATTTTCATAAAATGAGTGTTTGCACGCACCCCTCTGCTATCTATACTTAAATGCCATCATTCAGCTTACTTATGGCATAATAATGTCTTACTATAGGTTAGGGCTGGTCAAGAACTAGGACTATAGAGCGGGCGTAGCTTCGGGTCCTGGTAGTGATAATAGAGCAATAACATGGTTCACCAAAATGATGAACATAACTTCCCAGTTTTACGAGTGGAAAACTTGAATTTCAGTGTCTCTGTTCCTATCTTGCTGGCAAATTTTTGATGGCTATTTTATTGTAGATGGTAGACCTAAAATTGCTGTAGTGACTTGTAAGACCGGTTTGCCACATATTTTGCATGGCACCTATATCCTATTAGATGGTTGACTCCGAAATTTGGAAGGCATGCTTGGGGCCTTCCTTTCAGCATTATGCTGACATTCGTTTAATGGTCAATGCTGTGACATGCTGATGCATTCACATCTTTTAATGCTTTTTAAGTCCGTGGTTACTACTGACCATGTAGCCATGATACTCTTGAACTCAAACACTTTGATTTGTCTTGAATGTGACTTTTTGCGAGGATCTTTGACTCCTCAGTGGATTTTTAATTCTCATGAGTTTGTGCAGTAGGGCCAACCAGTTACAAGAAGACTTTTCACTTTCTTTCTGTGCTTCACACATTACAGTAACCTGTGAACTGTGATGGATCCTTAGTCAGATGAGCTATTACAACACTGACATTCTGGTTCTTTAATGCTTTTATTAAACTTTGCTCGGGTAACCAACAGTTGATGGTAGTTACATATTTATTAAACATGTAATTATATATTAGTGCAAGTTCTCATCACATTTTCCATGCAAAAGAGAATAAAAAGTCTGAAGACAACTAGCTACTCTTTAGTTGTTCCTACATATGGACTGTTGTGTGAAGGTTAGGTATAATTATTAATTAATGTTTGAATCAGGAAGTTGAATGAGGAAACAGAACGTTTCTGAAGTTGCATTTCAAAGCTGCCACAGATGGAAAGGAGTTTCTGTCTGGAGCTGTGTGGGTGGACACTTGTGTGTAGCAGAGTAGCACCACATTCACAACATCAGTTTCCCAGCTTTCCTGTTCTCCTGTCATCCAATGAGGTGTGGATGCATGTATCTGTTTCTGATTGGCTCTGACTTTACATTATAGTGGACAGTTTGTCATAAAATCTTCACTGACTTCCATTTCCATCTTCCACAATCTCTTGTCAATGCACTGACTTCCCAGTGGCAGGCTTCACACTTTGTGTGGTTGGAAGGATAAGTGGAAGTATTACCAGTAAAAAAAAGGATTTTTGTTTGGTGCTATCAGCCTTCATCACAGCTGGCCCCTGTAACAGTATCTCATGAATATTCTATTTGCACTGAATAATAATTAGAAAAAACAACATAGTAACATATCTATCCTAATGTTTTTCTGCTTTGTAGTTCACATAGGGTATCTTGTGTGGGTGCTTTCTCTCGGTGTATTCCTCCTGAGCAGTCACAATGGTCTGCTGGGCTGAGCTCTCTTAGCCTAATACCATCCAGCACTTGGTTTTACAAATGAGGCCCCTGCAGTTACCAAGGATACCAATTCGTCTGAAACATCAGACCCGTTAGGGTCCATACAGTGATGCTCTCCAGCTCTTGAGTCCTTGTCACTCTGCCTCTACTCTACTTTATTCACGCCTTCCACTCCTGTGCTCTCATCTCGTCTTGCCCAGCAAGCAGAAAAACACCACCGAGGACCTAAGAGACGTCGTCTTAAGTGTTTGTCTAGGAGAGCTGTATGTTCAGAGAGGGGCAGTAATGGATCCAGTGGATATTAAGTATTGGGGTGTTGATGGTGAATTCAGAAAGACAAAGTGACGATGCATTTGCAACAAATTTAGTAACTGGTATCATAATCTCCAATGGTTTTTTTTTTTTTGCCAATATATTTATTGTCTTTTTCAAAATTATTTCACAAACACATAACATATACACATACATAAATACATATATCTACTACACACACAGACTGCATACCCTTGCATCAAAAAAAATAAAAAATAGAAAAAATAAATAAATAAATAAATTAAGAGAGCAAAAAAATTAGATAAAT
>VUQH01039345.1:0-12319 GCA_015106775.1 Etroplus canarensis
GTTGCACAGGTTGCACACATTGCACTTTATTTATTTATTTATTTATCTCTTTTTTTAAAAATCTTTTAAACTTAAATTTTTTTTAACTGTAGAAATAAAAACTAGTCCTGTCTCTGTCACATGTCATATGTTTACACGTTTATGTGTTGCACCAGGTCCTGGAGAAACACTATTTCATTTCACTATGTTCTGCGCCAGCTATATGTAGTCGAAATGACAATAAAGCTCTTGAATCTTGAATCTTGAAAGTACTGCAGAGCTGCTTCTAGCTGCTGACATCTGTCTCGCGCTGCTCATCTATTTTCCAATGCTTGTTTACAATTTTACATCAGCGAGAGAGGGAGGAGCAGCATCTGCAGGAGCTGTAGCCCCAGTTAGAAGGGTGGAGTCAAAATCTTACATTCAACAGGTAGGTGCCATTGTACATTATTACAAGAGGAATAATTCATTTAACCATCTAGCACTGTAGGTGTCAACAAGCAAGAGAAACGTAGTGCACATCTGTACAGTTCATGGCAAAAACTATTTTAAGTGGAAACATGAACACCAGCATTGCGCAATTCTCTGCTATAGTTCATGTTTGAAGATAAAGTCGGAGAGGCAAGGCTGCGATGTTTTGGACATGTTCAGAGGAGAAATGGTGGATATATTGGACAAAGGATGTTGAAGGTGGAGCTGCCAGGCAGGAGGAGAAGAGGAAGACCACAGAGAAGGTTCATGGATGTAGAGAAGTAGGACATGAAGAGGGCTGGTAGGATAGAAGACGGTATAAGGGATAGGGTGAAATGGCAGGAGATGACCCACTGTAGCAACCCCTAAAGGGAGCAGCCAAAAGAAGAAGAAAAAAAAAGAACTCTATGGCATTCCAATGGTAGTAACAAACAACTGATATAACCAGATGCAGACTGTCTTTCAGGACCGCTGGGATGTTTTACCAGTGGTGTGAAGATTGCGTTGGCCTGACCTGAACGTCAGTTTGAGCAAACAGGAGCGAGTTGATGGACCTCTTGGAATCCACTCATCAGGTGCCAACTGTCTCTCTCACTTTTAATCGCTCTTGCCCAAGTGTCCATGGTAGCCTTAAGACACAGACAGATGCAAAGCATGCATGTGCGCTCTCTCTCTCTCTCTCTCTCTCTCTCTCTCTCTCTCTCTCTCTTTCTCTCTCTCGCTCTCTCCAATGTAATATCTACCTCATTCTCTGTACATAAGAGATCATCATTGCATTAAGAATTTGCAGTGGTGGTGGCAGTGACAGCAGCTTTTTGGGGATATAATTATTTTTATTTTATTTTCATGCGACCCTTGTCCTTCTTTCTGCATTGTCTATATGTATAGTATGTGTACTGAATGTTTCTTACGTATCTTTAACGTGAATTTCTCTGCTTTGGCTACAATAAGAAATTAATGCTTGTCTTCATTTATAGATGAAAGGCATCTCGTCTGTGAGAAAAAAAAGGACAAACATGAATCATGAAAAGTCAGTCATAAAAGTCTGTGATGTCCCACTGCTAACAAACCAACCAACATTCACAGCTATGAGCTAATGCCTCTTAGTCTCACAACCAACGTGACATGCACACCTAAAAACTGGTGATGTGCGATGACTAACCCAAGGTGCAACAACATACCTCAAACCTGCTAGCTCTGTCAATAACAAGCTATTGATTTGGGCCCTTGCCCAGTAGGATGATGATGTGTCTGCTTTGTTAAACCAACTGACAGCAGTGATTTTTTAAAAATTCCTCTCTTGCACCCTCTCTTCAGTCCCATACATGCCAGACATCCCGTCTGTCGCCTCTCATCCATCTCAGTGTCTTTTCCGGTGTGAAGGGAGACCCAAGAGAGTGGCAGGGGCATCTGAGACATGGCACGAAGATAAGGGTTATAGTGCTTAACAGACAGTGTCTGTCTCCAAACCCCTCGGCCAGATGGTCACTGTCTACCAGGGAGATGGCCAATCCCCCAGGTTTCCATGCGCAAATTCACACACACGAACACACAGTGAACAAATACAGTATTCTTCTGTAAACTTGCTACAAGTCCATTAAATATTTTACATTCAGAAGGGGTACAATGATAAACAGACTGGTATTCACAGAAATGCATATTGTGTAACTATCTACTAATTGGAGCTATCACTTGAGCCAAAATTGAAGTCAAAGGTGATGAAAGTGCTTTACAAGAAAAAGGCATAATGACATTTAGACCATATGTGTTTTCTGCAGCCATATGCAGTTTTGTTGTCCATCCCATCGTTGGCAAGAAGTGGCTGTGACATGGTAGCGCAAGGCAAGTCTCGGTTTGATTCTATCTGCCCAAGACTCTCCACTCTTCCAGGGGGAGATGTAACAGTCTGTGAGCCCCCTAAATCCACAGACAGATGGAGGCACTCATCTTTTCTCCTCCTCCTCTCTATTCTCCCAGGCAGAGCCGTTCATCCTGCCCCAGGGAACATATGTGCTGCTTCGAGGAGGAAGTGAAAAATCGCACACAATGGCCAATTTTGAGATCTGGCATATTTCCCAAGGGTCTTTTTATTGTTTAGTTGGACTGTTTTATAGATGGACTGGCTTGGATTTAATGCCTATGTAACACACGGTGGAGATGTCACTCCTTTTAGGTAGCCTGTGACCACCTTCAAGTTACAGTATATACAGGGGTAGGGGAACTGAGGGATCAGTTCAACAAAAAGAGCAGTTAAGGTATTGTCTGTCAGCAGATGAGGTAACAGTTTTCATCCCCGCCGAATATGAAGCAGGTTGTTGGCTCTTTCAAATTGCTGTTGAAAACCAATTACCTCATCCAATATTCCTTTCACTTTGACAATGGCAGAGGATAATTAAATGCAATTTTTATCCAGATAGTGGGCAATTAAGTGGCCCCACCTCTGCCACTCTGTATTCAGCCTACATTTATTTTTTTCATAAAAAAGAACTGTAAAGAAGTATAAGGGCAACATTATTATGGGGTACATGCATAGTAATGCAATTAGCCTAGGAGTGACTACAGTGCAGCTTAAAGTAATGATTTACTTCTTGTTTCTTTAGAAAAGCGTCTTAAAACAAATGATCTTGGACTTTTCTTCACTCAAGTCACAATAACATTATATTTCATTTTCAGTATGCACGCCAACTAAGTGCTGATCTCATTATTACAATGATATGCTCACTTATTGTATTAAATTTTGTAATGCTTTCAGAAGGCTTATAAAATAATGTAATAGCAAACTATTGCAGCTCTCAAGATTAAACTGTCCAGAGTAAACTTACCACTGTTTTGATTACAATTTCAGAAAAAAAAATAATTTGTTTTGGTTTGATTTTTTTAATGATTTCTTTTGTTTTTTTTAATTCTTGGAGTACAACATTTAAAATGAGATCAGTTATGAGCTGGCACTGCCAGTACCAAGTTTTTTGAAGGTCTCATTACTTATGCAGAGAAATAAGCCTTTGAAAGCAAAACAGCAAGGGGATCTGGTGGCTCTTCTTTTGGTATGCACGTTCTCTTCGAAGGAAGGGTCACTGTGATTTTTTTTCTGAAGATTTTCACCTTTATAACATAATGAGCCATTTCTGTGGTAGCACAGTGGTGCTCTGGTTAGCATTGTCACTTCACAGTAAAAGGGTCCTTGGTTCAACTCCACCAGCTGGCAGTGGAGTTGCATGTTCTCCCTGTGTGTGTTACTTTAACTGGCAATTCTTTATTGACCATATGTGTACAGGGCTGTTTCTCTTTGTTAGCGCTGCAACACACCGGTGATCTATCCAAGGTGTAATCAATCACTTGCCTTATGACATTTGGGATAGGCTCCAGCCCCCACATGACCCTGACCTGGATAAGTGAAAGAAAATTGATGGAAACATTTCTTTCCTGATGAAAGTGGTCTTTTCACAAGATCTCTCTCCAGTTGTGCATGGTAAATGATAAATTTTGTAATGATGTGTTACACTCTTATCATCAACACATCAAATGAGGAACATATGATATGACTATTAGGGCCACTCCCCCAAGACTTCTGGAGAATTAGTGCAAAGGTGTTTTTGCAACAACCAAAGGTGCAGTTTTGCTGCAGTTTTTGCATGAAGACTGCTTCACTGATTCTGTCACTAATCCCAAACTGATTACCTGATATTGAGATCAGACTCTATGGGGCTCTTACCAGCTGCTGCAGGAGTTTTTGTTCTCCTTGTCACTGAAGGTAGTACTCTCTTTTCTCTATTGTCCATGCTGCTGAATTCATTTGGGACTGATCAGATGTATTTCTGATGGTATTGTGTGATACAAACGCCTGAAGTGTGAACGTTTTTTCACAGTACAATAGTCTTTCATGTGATTTTGTTACACAGAAGTGACTGTATATTGAAGATAACAAATAAAGTAAGTCATTCTGAAGTCAATTCTGAATGTTTAACTTTAGACTCCTGTATCTGATATAATTTTGGGGCATGAGGTGTTGTTACAAGCCTATCTCCAAACGGTTGAGACACTGTGTAAAATATCAATAAAAAATGATTTACAAATCTCATAAACTAATATTCTATTCACAAAAGATAATAGAAAACATATCAAATGTTGAAAGTAAAACACTGTACTATTTTAAGAAAAATATTAGGTTATCTTGAATTTCCTGGCAGCAACATGTCTCAAAAAAGTTGGGACAATGCAACAAAAGGCTGGAAAAGTAAGTGGTACTAAAAAACAGCTGGAGGAACATGTTGCAACTAATTAAATTAATTGGCAATAGGCCAGTAATGTGACTGGGTTTAAAAAGAGCACAGCATAGAGAGGCAGAGTCTCTCAGAAGCAAAGATGGGCTGAGGTTCAGCAATCTGCAAGAAAACTGTGTCTGCAAATTGTGGAGCAGTTGCAGAATGATGCCCCTCAAGGTAAAATTGCAAATATTTTGAATATTCCATCATCTACAGTACATAAAAACAAAAGATTCTGAGAATCTGGAGGCATCTCTGTGTGCAAGGGACGTGGCCCAAAACCAATATTGGAGGCTCGTGATGTTCAGGCCCTCAGGTGGCACTGCTTTGCAAACAGGCATGATTCTGTCATGGAAATCACTGCATGGACTCAGGAACACTTCCAAAAATCACTGTGAACTCAATTTGCCGTTCCATCTGCAAAGGCAGTTTTAAAGTTCTGTCATGCAAAGAATAAACCATATGTGAAGATGATCCAAAAGCACTGCCATTTTCTCTGGGCCAAAGCTCACTTAAAATGGACTGAGACATAGTAGAAAACTATTCTGTGATCAGAAGAATTGAAATTCTTTTGGGAAATCATGCTGTTTCCCCCAGACTACAGAGGAACAGGTCCATCCAGCTTGTTATCTCCATTGAGTTGAAAAGCCTGCATCTCTGATGGTGTGGTGCATAAGTGCCAATGGTATTAGCAACTTGCACATCTGGAAACGCACCATCAATGCTTAAATGTATATACAAGTTTTACAGCATTGAGATGAAGCCTTTTTTAGAGAAGGCCTGCCTTTTATATTTCAACAAGACAATGCTAAACCATGTACCAGAGATATTACAACAGCATGGCTTCATAGTAGAAGAATCCGGGTGCTTGACTGGCCTGTTTGCAGTTCAGACGTTTCACCAACTGAAAGCATTTGGCACATAATGAAACACCTAAATACAACAAAAGGATTGTTGAGTAACTAGATTCCTATAGCAGACAAAAATGGGACAACATTCCTCTCCCAAAGATCCATCAGCTGGTCTCCTCATTTCCCAGATGTTTATGGACTCTTGTTAAAAGAAGAGGGGGATGCTACACAGTAATAAACAAGGCCCTGTACCAACTTTTTTTAGATTTGATGCTGTAACCAAATTCATTTCAGTATTTAATACATTTCTATGTTATTTTGTGAATAAAATATTGGATAATGAGATTTGAAAATCACTGTGTTGTGTTTTTATTTATAGTTCAGTGTCCCAACTTTTTAGGATTTTTTGTACATGATTCAACAGGGATTTTAAATCAAACTAACGGTATTCAGAGTAAAGGGGAAAAAGTATGCATCCCTGGTAGGAAGTTGGCATAATTCTTTCGGTAGGCAGTGGTTTGAAATATGGGACTACCAAGCAAGCAAATACACACACCTTTAATGCATGTATGACATGGAAAAAGGACTGGCAGATTGGGAAGAAAAGAAACAGAGTCTGGACTGGGGTGGGCCTGTGTTGAGCACAGATCATACAAGTCATCACGGTTCACAACTGAGTGTGATGCTTAGAGGGAGCACAGAAAATTACCGCACACCAAATTAACTCAGCAGAGTGTGATTAAAAATATTTTTTGTGAAACTAATTTGCACTTACTGTAGCATAAAATTAGGGTTGCGTTGGAACAGTTGGTTCAATTTTTGGAGGACCATCAGGACTTTTGAAAATTTAATGAGGATCCAAATTGCTTCTTTCTTTCCCATCCACATCACGTATTTGTGACAACCCAGAGCTGTCTATGTCTGTTAAAGACCAAAGAGCCATCAAATGGCAGCACATCAAGTCCAGGTGGAGCTGTTTGGCACAGTTTAGGAAATACACAAGCTTTACTGCTGTTTAGTGTAAGTTTCATTTTAATGTACTTTTTTACTATGGATGTGGAAATCTAGACAGCTGCATCAGACAAAAATCACAAAAAAAATTCAGACTAAAAATTCTCACAAGCCTTCTCATCAGTCTTGGGATGCCAATAGCCAATAAACAGATGACCTTTTAACATTTCAATCACAACCGCTGAACGTAGGAATCATTTTTATCCCAACAGCAGTTTGTTTAGCAGCTGAAATGAATGCATTATGGCTCCCATTCATTTATCTTCCTCTGGCTGCATGCAAAGGGAAAAGTTTATATTACTAAAAAGAAAATAATCTCAATAGATATGCATGTAATCAGCTGTGATACATGACAGTCGGTGTTATTGTTTTATCCATCACATTAAAAGTATTTTTAGGTATAAAACATCTAACTGACACTCAGTTTTAGTGATCTATGACTGAGGTAGGGTCTTCATGTGCGTGCCGTATTGTTCCCTCTTGTGGATGACACAAAGATTGGCCTACTTGAATTGAAGGGAGTGGATCTCTTTGAGCTCCTTATGATATGGCATGGAGACATTAGGGTGACGGGTGTTCTAACCTATTCTCCTCATGGTCATTGTGAGTTGAGGAGAAATGTTAGAAGATGACAGCAGAGAGAGCAAACAGAATATAATCATCCTTTACCTCTCCATGGCCTCGACTGAGTGTAGTGGCCCTTTTCTTGTCCTCTGCAGACATCCATGGTCTGTCTGAAATGACAGAATAAGAGGCCATGACTGACTTTGATTTGTTGGAGGACACACAAGTGTCTGTCTGCTAGCCTGTGTGCTGTTATGCCAGTTATGAGCCCTGGTGGTATTATTATTATAGGCTAAACTTAACCCCTCTAACCAAGGAATCTCTGTTCACATCAGAAATTTTTCAGTCATTTTGCAACAGTCTGGTGTCTATAAAAACCAGACAAGCTTCACTAGTGGAATGAGTGATGAGAAAGAGGAATGAGAGATCTTCCCACAAAGCTGTCTAGCCATCTCCCATTTGGTGCTGAATAAGGAGGGTTGATGAGAATATTTGGAGTTAGCCACAACAGTACATTATGAAGAGGGGAAAGTAAATGTTACTTTTTGGGAATGGCAAAACCAACCACCCACCCTCCCAGGTGAGATATAAAACAAAATAGTACAAAGCCATGTGTGATGCACCTGCATTTTTCATTTAGAATGAAAAAAAATATATAGCCTACACAGTACTTCGGGTGACAGGTATAAAATAGTTCTGAGGTGAAAGCAGCAAATATTAAAATTACATGACTGAACTACATTCAGCTCTTTTTCTTGTACTGGAAAGTCTTGCAGCAGAATCAGAAACACCTGATCCCAGATATGTGGTTGTGGATAACCTTGTGCCTACAGCAAATAAACCACTGGAGGGGATGTTTCTGCCTCAGGCTGGGCACCTGTAGTTGAAAGGACTGTCTTAAAGTGATGGATTTGAAAGACCTAAGCTTCGATGAGAATGTGTAAAAGCAACTGTATCAGATGGAGTAGACTGCAAGGAGAGAGGGAGCTTTTTTAATGTATTTGTACAGTCTGGATGGTTCAGCTGATACCAGCTCAGATTCACTTTAAGATAGTTCAGATCTAAAAATGTTACTCTCTTTATTCATTTCACTGAAACTGCAGTTTTGACAAAACAAAAACTTAGTAAACTTTTGGAATTTTGCATAGAATACTAGTAACTGCCACCACAATTTCTTTAAATGAGGTGTAAAACCCTAGTAAGTCATAAAATCAATTAATATAAAACTGCATTTGTAGGATTGCATATCTGATTTTCCTGTATCTCAGTCAGACAGCTCACTTTAATCTGAATGAGTTAAAGAATTCAGGTAGAGTTTGGCATCTAGGTTCAGTGTTCATCACTCCCTCCAAATATGGCACACATAGAAAATGGGGAGTGATGAGTAAAAAACCCCACGGGACCTCCAGGAGGATCCTTGGGTAATGAAGGGTTTGAAAAAATGGGAAGAAAAGTAGGACAGCAGCAGTGCTGACATGTCAGGAGGAGTAATGGAAAATTCTGAAGCTTAAATTGTCACGATTAGTATGGTGAAACGAGGACCCAAACGCAGAACTTCATCAACAAAAGGCGAGCTTTATTGAAGCTGATAACAAACTGTAGAAACGAAACATTAAACCAGGCTTGACTTGGAACTAGGAGCAAGGCTGCAAACTTGCAAACATGACTGACTGACATAGAAGGACTATACATAACTTGGTTAGACAGGGAGGACTAAACACGGAGGACTAACAATTTGACAATGAACTGAAGGGAGACAGAGACTATATACACACAGACTGATGATTAATGAGAGACAGGACGGTGAGGAGCACAGGTGGCCACAATCAGGGGTAGGAAGTAACCTGAACACAAATGCACAAGACAGAACAGGTTTCAACATAAAACAGGAAACAGAATACTACACAGAACATGACACAAGCACAAACTTGACAGCAGACAGGAACACAGCGGGGAAACACTGAGGGAACTAACCTAACTAAACAGAGTGAGGAGAGGTGACTATGAGCAAGGGAGGGTTCAGAGGGGAGTGAAAACAGATAACTGAGAATACCACAGCCCTAAAGAACTAAAAAATATAAAAATCACAACAA
The DNA here is from genome assembly GCA_015106775.1 of Etroplus canarensis. Lineage (NCBI taxonomy): Eukaryota > Metazoa > Chordata > Actinopteri > Cichliformes > Cichlidae > Etroplus > Etroplus canarensis. Next base: position 9,232 of record VUQH01039345.1, read on the forward strand.
AACACGAGACCATGACATAAACAGACCATTAACATGGGAGGGTGTGCTTGTATATGACATGAGGAGAGTGAGCCATGTTTTTTTTTTTTTTTTCATGTTAGTATATGATGGAGAGTAGCTTGAGTTGGCTGAATGGACTACCTGGGTTCAAGGTTTTAATCTCTGGACCAAGTTTAGTTTATATATCCATTATTAACTAAAGCCAGGTAATGAGGCATCGTCCTTAATGTACTAATTTGCAGTGGTGACCAGTGCCACAAATTTAGTTGGGCTGAGCTGCTGCTCAGCCCAGGAGTAATAGGTGAATCAACGCTGCCAAAGCAAGCAGTTAAATACCACAAATCATTTCAATAATTTTAGGTTTTGAGCCAATTTGAATGTGTTATTTTCACTTGAACGAGCCATCTCCAGCAGTAAACTGACAAGCTGCTGACCAGGAGCAAGATTCAGCAATATATAGTTTATGTTGGCTTTGGAAGGGAAACAGTGTAACATAGAGTCTTGGGAAAAAATACAAAAAGCAATCACTATGAAATTAACCAACGACAGTCTGAAATGAACCAAATACAATTTGGTTAACTTCTGGATTTTAATCTTTAGTACAGAGAACTTGATGCAGTTTTGTTTGTTTGTTTGTTTGTTTGTCAAAATGAGCTGAAATGTAGACTCATCTGACCACAGCACATGGTTCCACAGCCTGTGGTTCCATCTGACATGAGCTTGAGCCCAGAAAACTCAGTGTCTTTTCTGCATGGAGTTGATGTATGGCTTTTTTTTTGCACAGTACAGTTTCAAGTTGCATTTCTGTATGTTGTACCAGAGTGTGTTAAGTGACAATGGCTTTACAAAGTACTTCCGAGTTGTGGTGGCAATATCTGTCACAGTAGCGTGACGGTTTCTGAGGCAGCATCACCTAAGGCCTCGAAGACCACACACTTTCATCAGTAGTTTCTTACCTTGCCCTTTATGTACTAAGATGTCTCTAAATTCTAAATTTCTGTATATTTACAAATATAAAACCTGGATCTACTAGATTTGCGTATTTCATCCTAAGTTCCCTACATTTTGACCCGCATGCACTGATTTACAAAACAGTACAGCAAGCTACAGTTCCATTCAAGGCATCACAATAGCCATCAGTAAGTTCAAGGACACTTTGACAAGACAGAAGAACACTGCAATGAGCTGCTCATCTCTACCTACTGACCCACAAAAAGAAACAAAAGAGTGTTTTAATGTTCTTGTTCTTATTCGTAAAACTAGTGACAATATTTAATCAGTCTGGCTCTGACAGCCTCCACCTTTTGTACTGTGCATCCATAAGAGCAAGGGTTTTTTTTTTAAAATTAAAAACAAACACATGAACCAAAACAAAATAAAAAATATGAATAAACAATTTCACTTACTCTAAAACATACTAATTCAAATAAACAAGGGAAATCATCAATTAAAAAAAAAATCACAAGAAAAAGAATAAAAGGGCATGGTCTTCTCCAAATGATTGACTCTCAACAAGAACCAGACCTTGCACATATTTCAAAACTGGTCCTCAAGCCTTTACAAATGCTTTTTGTTTTTCTTTCAGTATACAGTTAGGACCACAAGTTTTGGGAATTGATGTGTTTTGTAAATTTGCCACTATACACTTTTATACTTAGTCCCCCATTTTCAGAGGCTCAAAAGTAATGAAAACACTGACTGAAATGGAGTTTCATGGCCAGGTGAGGCCTGTTCCCTCATTATTCCATGACAAACTGAGCACATAAAAGATCAGGAGTTGATTGCAAGGGCTGAACTTTGGTAGCATTTGGTAGCTGGTCACTGGAATTCTCGATCCAAAAAGATGAAAGTGAAGGAAGCCACTACTGGACTGAAAAAAAACAAAATAAACTTATCTGAGAGATGGCAAAAACTTCAGGAGTGGCCAAATCTACAATCTGGAACATTATAAAAAAAAGAAGAAACTCACTAGCCAGTTCAAGGCCTGGAAAATCACAGAACTACAGTGGATGATCACAGCATTCTTTACTTACTACTCGGTTAAGAAAAACCTGTTCTCAACATCCAGTCAAGTATGGAACACTTTCGAGTAAGCGTATCACTGTCAAAGTTGACAATCAAGATATGCCTTCATGAATGTAAACACAGAGGGTTTGCAACAAGGTGCAAACCACTGGTTACACTCAAGAACAAGAAGGTAAGATTAGAATTTGCCAGAAAACATCTAAAAGAACCTGGCCAGTTCTGGAAAAAAAAAAAAGTTTTGGACAGACTAAACCAAGGATAACTTGTACCAAAATAATGAGAAGAGAAAAGTATGGTAAAGGAAAGGAATAGCTCATGATCTGAAGCATACCCACATTATATGTCAAACATGGTGGAGGCAACGTTATGACATGGACACATCTCACTGCCAATGGAGCCACGTCACTAGTGTTCATTTATGTTGTGACTGCTGATAGGAAGTAGCAGCATGAATTCTGAAGTGTATAGCACTATATTCTCTGTTCATATTCAACCAAATGCTAAAAAACTGATGGGGTGGTGCTTCACAGTTCAAATGCATAATGAACCAAATCATACTGCAAAAGCCACCCAAGAGGTTCTCAAGAAATGACAGTTTTTAAAAAATTGGAAAAAAAATCTTTTTCTATTTAGAGTTCATTTATACCTCAGTTCTTCAAAGGACATCCCATCATTTTTTCAAGCCCTTGGGAACCCAAAGTTAAATGAAGCATCTGTTTTTCCTGGGGTTACACAATAGGAACCTGACACTTCCTTTTTTTTTTTGCTTCTCACACCAAATTGTTAAAATCAACGAGCAGCAGTATGGCTTCATGCCAAGAAAGAGTACAACTGATGCAATGTTTGCTTTGAGAGTGTTGATGGAGAAGTATAGGGAAGGTCAGAAGGAGTTGCACTGTGTCTTTGTGGATCTTGAGAAAGCATACGATAGGGTGCCAAGAGAGGAACTGTGGAATTGTATGAGGAAGTCAGGAGTGGCAGAGAAGTATGTGAAGGTGGTGCAGGACATGTATGAGGACAGTGAGACAGTGGTGAGGTGTGCAGTAGGAGTGACAGATGGGTT
>VUQH01039351.1:0-17294 GCA_015106775.1 Etroplus canarensis
AACATCACCGTCCCAGCGTCCACACACCCGAACACCCAAATACCGGGTCAAAACCAGGCCAAAACATGGACAATCACAGGGGTACAAGCACCACCTTGGTTCCAGAGTGGCCGCGCGCTACCGTCGCGCTGCCATCTTGGCCCAGTTCTGCTCTGTCTGAATTATAATTCTTGTAAATTTCTGCCTTTGCGTTGGATTCTTTTTTTCTTTCATTCTTCTATGATTAACTCTGCAGCTTTACGTTTCCCATTTTGCTTTACAGGAGAGACTGGAAAGAAAATTTGAGGAAAACTGTAACTTTCCTTTCATGAAATCGATTGAACCGTCGCACGTGTTTTCTACCTTTTTCCGCTTTGACTGGTCGCCCTTTCAACGACTTCACCTCGTTCCGCAGCGGGTTAACGGCACCGACTGGTGAATCAGCGCCGATTGCTGTTATTTGACACGCAGCTGACAAGCCAGCTCCCAATATTCACACGACGGCAGTCGATGGAAACGGGCTTTCATTTTTCTGATTAAAACGTGCTCTATATGTGCGCGGAAGCCCAGCTGTTGCTTTTTTGAGGCGTTTGTGCTTTGAGCGTTGAATGTTCCTTTATCCGTTCGAGATAGAAATATTTCACTCTTTGCGCCGCTGTGTTTGGCTGAAAGACTCATGAAAGTGTTCACACAATGACGAATCAGGAATGCGAGTCCGGCAGCTCAGGTGTAATTTCTGCTCCAGTGGACATTTATGCACGAGACTTTTGTCTTCGCCTTTTGTCTCCGTGACACCTCGATGTCATCCCCTACCCTCCAATCACCGACCTCGCCTGCCCTCCATCCCCCTCCTCTCTCACCCTGGGCAGTTGCTAAGCGACGGAGCCCTTGTATAATTCATTTACCCGCCGCATGCAAATATGTGGACAATTAACCACTTCTGTTTGCATAATAGATTTGGGAAGGAGGTGGAGGCAGGGGGTGGAGGGGGGGCTATTTAACTCCCAGTTCATCTCATCCTGCCTGACGACACAAAGCAAACGAGGGGAGCAGGGGAGAAAGAGAGGTAAAGAGAAAGAGACCGAAAGAAAGAGAGAGAGAGAGGGAGAGAGCGAGCACCAAGCAAATCATTTCCACTCCCTCTCATCGCAATAACTGCAGCCTCAATACCTTCATTCTTTCCCTGTATTGGTTCTCTCGTCATAGAGCGAAGAGAGGAGGAGCGGGCCCGGCAAATTACCCCCACTGCCACACACACACTGAAGACACGAAACACACACTCGCGCACACACCCTCACACGCGCACGCAAGCAGAAACGTTATAATTACTACCCTGCGCGGCGCTCAGCCTCCGCTCAGCAGCCATTGATGTGCAGATGAAGATGGCCGCCGCATGTTTTTGCGCTGAAAGAAAACCATGTTTTGGTTGGGCTCTGTCAACCGAACAGCTGGATTGCCATTTTTCACTCAAATTAGATTTCGGCTGAAGCACCGGCGCTGGGGGAAATTAAACCGCATAACAAGAAGCAGAAGGAGAGAGCAGACACTTTCTCTCTTTCTGTCTTTTCATGCTCTCCCTAATTTGGTACAAAAGAGGGTTCAGAGCAGGGCACAGCGGCAAGTCAAGCTGCATCCATCCTTCTATCTATTCATCCGTCTATCCTATCCTTCCATCTTAGCGTCTGTATTTCTTATTGGCGGGATACTTAAGCCTTTCTTCAGCATCTTTTTACTGTTAGCGTGTGATTTCGTGGCATTTTTGTGTTGCTAAATAACAAAATCTGTGCCTGTCAAACAGTCTGCAGGAACCATTCACAAAAAAAAAGCGCCAGCTATATTATTAGTTCTTGTTCAAAAGCCCAAGAAAAAAAAGACTTTGCTGCTCAGTGTTCATTTGCTCTTATCGCAGCCTTAAATTTGTAACCAGTTAGATTTAAGATGAAATGTGGGCCAGGTTGTCACTGAGTGATAAATCAGACTCAGCTGTGGAAAATGCACATGTGCAAATGTTGTGTTTGTGTTCACATAGAACAGGGTTCTGGTGATGTTCCTGTAAGTTTACTGTAATGCAGGTAATACCCTTGTTGATAAAGGAACAAACATAACTGAAAGTGCTTTCAGTTATGTGGTGTTGCCTTTGGTGAGAGGAAGTGAAGCTTGTCTCCAGAATGTGGAAGATGATCTGGAATGATCTGCAATTATAACAGCTTGTTCAATCCTTTATGTCTTTTCCAAATGTGGTTTCAAGGTTTACATCAGTAATCGGCTCTGAGCCCCTCCTTGTTTGCCGTGGTGATGGACAGGTTGACAGATGAGGTCAGGCAGGAGTTTCAGTGGACTATGATGTTCGCAGATGACATTGTGATCTATAGTGAGAGTAGGGAACAGGTGAAAGAGAGCGTGGAGAGGTGGAGGTATGCACTGGAGAGAAGAGGAATGAAAGTCAGTAGAAACGAGCGAAGGCGGGTGGAATGGAGAAGATGCAAGGTGCAGAGGTGGCGAAGTCAAAGCAATGGACAGAGCACAAGAGAGGTGAAGAAAGGAGTGCAGGCAGGGTGGAGTGGGTGGAGACAAGTGTCAGGGGTGCTTTGTGGCAGAACGATAGCAGCAAGAGTGAAAGGGAAGGTTTACAAGCTGGTAGTGAGGCCTGCCATGACATGGTGGGACTGAGAAAAACACAGGAGGCAAAGCTGGAGGTGGCAGAGTTGAAGATTGCTGAGATTTTCACTGGGAGTGACCAGGATGAACAGGATTAGAAGTGAGTACATCAGAGGGACAGCTCAGGCTGAGCGATTTAGATCTGCACAGATGTTTGTCTGTGTTGGTATTTGCCTACATTCAGCCAATGCAGCCACACATATTGTATGTGCAGACATGCAATCCTCCAAAAAGCCAGGTATGTGTTGCTTGATGTCAATGATGTTCTGCACAGGTTTATTGTTAATTAGTTGAAAAGTAGTCCGGGACAGAAGGAGAACAATGGTAGAGTTCCCAATGTAGAGGAAGAAGCCTGAAAAACATGAAAAAACTCATCTTTGGCCACTCCCTTGTATTTTCCCCAAGTGGTTTTATGCAGGATGCCCTTCTTGATGCAATCCTCCATGGCGAGAGGGACTTGTGTCCCCACCTAGAATTGACAAAACATGAAAGATTACAAAAATCAGCAGGAAAAGCACAGATTGTTTGCAGTGGATACTTATTTTAAGGACTCTGTTCCATTTCAGCTCTTTCTTTAACTTTAATCATTGCTGCAGCTGAAAGACCACCAACAACAAGCAAGAGCAGCCCGCTGGTAACAGTAAACAGCTGCAACATGTAGACGACTCTCTGTGAAAGAGAGACAAGGCTGAGATAGTCTGGACATGTCCAGAGGAGAGATAGTGGACATACTGGATAAAGGATGTTGAAGATGGAACTGCCAGGCAGGAGGAGAAGAGGAAGACCTCAGAGAAGGTTGATGGATGTAGTGAAGGAGGACATGCAGAGGGTTGGAGTGACAGAAGAGGATGCAGGTACAGGGTGAGATGGAGGCAGTTGATGTGTTGTGGTCAGCCTGGGAGCAGCTGAAAGATTTCTAAATCATAAATATCATCATAAAGTGGGGACGATCATCCAGAATGGTATAAGTTTTTAAATCTAATAGGCATTTTAATGCAAAATACTCTTAAGCAAGTTCATTTTTCATGGGCTGCAGCCTGCCAATCCTTCCAGCTGATGCTGGGACACAGTTAAGCCACTATGTTGCCCCATTGGCGCTACATTGTCCAAATGGGAATGCACAAGGACGCACAAAGAAACTGCTACTGATGAAACCTTCTGAGGAGCAGGATGGGGAGGAGACCCCAGCTCCTCATGAAGTTTACTCTCCTCTATAAAGACACTGTTGATGGGCGTGTCTCTGTAGGCCTTCTTCCATTCTTTTGGTCACTACCCAGAGCTCATGACCGTAGGTGAGGGTAGGAACATAGCTCGGCTGGGAAACTGAAAGCTTTGCTTTGACGCTCAGCTGTGTCTTCACTACAACAGACCCGTACAGCACAAATCTGTCTGTCAATCTCGTGCTCCACGCTCCCCTCACCTGTAATCAACACCCAGAGATGCTTAATCTTCTCCACTTGAGGCAGCGACTCTCCTGACCTGGAGTGCGCACTCCACCCTTTTCTGGCAGAGAACCACGACCTCAGACTTGGCAGTGCTCATTCTATTCCCGGCTGCTTCGCACTTGGCAGCAAATGTCCTAATTCTTGTTAGATTTTTTTTAACCCGTGCAAGGCAGACTGCAGTATCCATGCTCACTGTTAGATTAGATCCTGGGCAGCAGAAGAGGCATTACAAAAGAGATATGTGGCACTGAAAGAATTCTGAATTGAAATCAATGGTGGTCTGGAGGGGAGCATATGTTGCTCTAAAACCTGTATATATCTTTCAGCACTGATGGTGCCTGTCCAGATGCGCAGGCTGCCAGCACCATAGACACTACCATCAGAGGTGCAGGCTGTTGAACCGAGTGCTGATAACAAGGTGGATTGTCCCGTCCTCTTTAGTTCAGAGGACACATTGTCCATGATTTCCAAAAAAAATTTAATTTGGATTCTTCTGACCACAGAATAGTTTTCTACTTTGCCTCAGTCCATTTTAAATGAGCTTCGGCCCAGAGAAGACAGCAGCGTTTCTGGACCATGTTCACATATGGCTTCTTCCTGGCATGATTGAGCTTTAACCTGCATTTGTGGACGACACGGCCAACTGTGTTCACAGACTATAATTTGTGGAAGTGTTCCCGAGCCCATGCAGTGATTTCCACATCAGAATCATGTCTATTTGTAATGCAGTGCTGCCTGAGGGCCTGAAGACCACCAGCATCCAATACTGGTTTTCAGAAATGTCTCCAGCTTCTCAGAATCAGAATTTTTATGACAATATGTACTGCAGATGATGGAGTCTTTGCAATTTTACAATGAGGAACAATACTCTGAAATTGCTTCACAATTTGTAGACACAGTTTCTCACAGCTTGCTGAACTTCTGCCCATCTTTGTTTCCGGGAGACTCTGCCTCTCTAAGGTGCCCAGTCACAGTGCTGACCTGTTGCCAGGTAATTCTGAAACGTTTTGCTCCCATCAAATTCAAGATGAGCTGATATTTTTCATGAATGTCTCATTTTCAACATTTGATATCTCTTCTGTGTTCTTTGGCAAATTAAATTTTATTGTAAGAGTTTTGCAAATCATTTCATTGTCTTTTTATTTAGATTTTATGCAAAATCCCAACCTTTTTAGAATCGGGGCTGTAAAACTTCCAAAAGCTTTTAGTCAGTGAAAATTTTTGGTGATCTGTCACAAATTTAACTGGATATTCTGCAGTTTTTATGTCCTGTTTACCGGTGAAATTAAAGGCAATTTAGATAAAAATGACCTTTTATCTACTCTTACGTGTATTATACGGCCATCGCTGGCACACAGCTGTGAGGACAGAAGACAGTTTCCTCATTTCAAGTGTTAAATTTCCTGGCTTAAAATAAACAAAGATGCCTGATTTTGACCTTTGAAAGCTGCTCTGGTGGAGTCCAAGAATAAAAATACAGAGCTGGGAATGTGCAAAATAATGTAGGTCCTCCTGAACTCTGCCTCCTGCTCTTGTCTGTTCTCAGCAGGCAGTAGATAGTTATAACAACCAGTTCAGACAAATTCCGGTAAATGATATCAAACACAGTGCTGCTGTTGTTGCGCTGTTAGAACATGACTTTTTTTCATATATGCTGATTCATTTTGACAAGTTTTTGCATGTGTACTCTTTCTTTTCTGATTAGGGTTGTGCTTTTAGTGCCTTTTGCTGCTGATGTTCCACAAACACACAGAGTTTCTCCACAGTTTCTGGTCTTTGGTGATAAAACTGCTTAAAGACCGTTCTAGGGGAGTGTGGTCCTACCTGCTACACAACACAGCACAGTGTCAGACCCACTGCATCCCACGCCTGGAGAGTTTATGGCCGGCGTTTTTAGACATCGCTCTCCATTTTAATGAGAACAGCTGTCTGCGGTTTCCAGTGATGGTTCTGTGAATTCCAGATTACTGCCGGAGTTGCTACCAGCATTTGCAGCCGTCACAAGGATTGGATCTGACTTCTCCGCTCAGCCGGCAGTTGATTTCTGCCTCAGTGGTGGGTTGTGCGATATATCACCATCAATGTGAGGTCTCAGATTTTTTAAAAACTATTCAAGCATTGCACAACTTTCAGTGAGCACAGACTGACAACAGTGTTATAACCATGGTGACCATGATTACCTTTAAACTCACAGGCCCGCAAGTACAGTGATGCCAGTTTTTATATTTCACATACTTTGCCGCCTCAGGTTTCACGCCTGCTTCAAGGCAGCAGTAATTCAAACAGCCACTCATTACTACCAAGCAGAGGTGTCAAAAGTACAAACATTCTTCACTAAAGCAGAAGTACAAATAAGCGCTTTGTATTTCCCCAAAGGTGCCACAACAAGTGATCCTGCGTCAGTAATTTAGCAAAGTCTTTACACCAGATACCCTTCGTGATGCAACCCTTACATGGTGGGAGGGGCTTGTGTCCCCACCTGGACTCAAACCAGGGACCTTTCTCGCATAGCGTAAACCCCTACACTATGAAAACCTGTTCTAGACAGTTAAATACTGATTCAGCTTCTTTACTCAAGTAAAAATGAAAAAGTACAGGCTCTGAGTATACAAGTAAACAGTAGCTCTTTAAAGGATGGTTCTACCAGCTATTTTTGTGCAAATCTAATTTAACCTCAAATCATATTAATATATAAAAATTAGTATTACCTCAAGGGAAACAGAAATTTATTTCAACTTCAACAGCTCCACTCAACTTAAACAACTGAACACAAGCAGATATAAAGCTCAGTCTAGATGGGCGACTTTGCCTCCACATGCAAAAATGAGTACTGTGCTAAAAATAATGCATAAATTATATGGTTTTTTTGCCTTTTTCATCCTCCATCTTTTACATCACTCATCCATAATAGGCACAGATGATGGATACAGCAAGAAAATTGTCTTTTATGTGTTATTGTTCCCTCCATTTAAGGTTCAAATCTGTTTGATGTTAGGATGGTGTGCAATGATGTGAAACAAATGTGTAAAACCTAAAGTAATGAGCCCGTTTTAAAAATGTAAGGAACAGAAAGTAGATGTATTTATGTATAACCGAAAACTCTATTTAAGCACAGTAACAAAGTATGTATAACACAGGGAAAGTGGTCTGGATGTCCTTCAGATGAAGGAGGAGGATGTACTGAAGTTCCTGGCTTCAGGAACCCACCTTGGATGCACTAACTTGGACTTCCAGATGGAGCAGTATATCTGCAGAAGACCACAACTGTCAACCAAGAACAGGGAGCTCAGCAAAATCAGACAGCAGGAGCTTGGAACAACACTGCTCGGTCTGATGAGTCTCAAGTTCTGCTGTGAAGGTACGGTCAGAATTTGACGTACACAACATGAAAGCATGGATCCATTCTGGGTTTAGGGCACAGTCGGTGGTGTAATGCGGTGGAGGATATTTTCCTGGTGGCCTTTGGGCCCCTTAATAGCAACTGAGCTTTGCTAAAACACCACAGCCTACCTGAGTATTACTCTGATGGCTGCTTCCAGCAGGATAAAACACCATGTCACAAAGCTCCAATCATCCCAAACTGGTTTGATGAACAGGACAATATGGGCCAAAATCTGTGAGAAATGTTTCCAGCATCTTGGTGACTCGATGAATGCCACAAAGAATGCAGATCTGAAGGCAAAAGGTGCCCAACCTAGTACTAGCAAGGTGTACCTAATAAAGTGGATAAGGCAGTAAAAATTAGGTTTAGAAGCTGATTGTGGAATGAAAAATCCACCTTTGCAACAGTCACGATTCACCTTGAAACATGACAAGTTGGCAGTCACAGAGCATTCTCACTCAGTGAAAGTCAGTATGCCAAGAACACCGTGCACATTACCGAGACAAGCCAAAGGCTTTAACAGAACAGTGATGCCTGAGACCCTTCGAATGAGAAAGAGTTGGGTTACCAGGTAAGAACGGACTGTTGAAGGAAGGTCTCAGAAGAAGGTGAAGAAGAACAACTCCAACGTCCTGCATACTGCAGAAATCAGCTAATGTGGAACACAGTGTCAGACTGAACGAGTTCGGGAAAATTCTGTCAGCAAATGCAATCTTTGTACACCAACAAGCACCAGTCAAGCCACAGATTGTCATGATCATCAGGCTGGCTTTATTAGAAACTTCACAGTATGTTCTCACACTGTCAAAAAAATGGCCTTTTTTATAATTTCTTTGCAGGCGTAAAATATTACCAGACATTTCCCTTCGGATCTGCACATTATGTTCCATGATATTCTATAATGCTAACATTTCCCTGTTATTTTATTCATTGCCTTCTGCACACAGCAGCTGTACCAGTAACAGCAGATATGCTGAAGTAAAACACAAAGGAACTTCTGTTTCTGTCAGCATAATGGCTCTGGTAGAAATACACAGGTGCATAAACTTTCATAGAGTCTCAATGGCTGGTCGACTGGACTGGAACATCTCCATCACACTACAGTCTCATTAATGTGTGACTGTGCTGTAACAAATCTGATCTAATTCTCAATATTTAAATGATCTGAGGCCAGATTTCATATGGCAGAGTTCTGGTACACTAAAAAGGCCTTAATGCGTTCTTTGAACCAGCAACATATTAGGGAGGTGGCCATAATCCTCCACAGCCGTCACTGAACAGAGGTATTATCTTAAATTGTACACTGCCTCCCTGTTTAATATAGGCACAATGTCCTGAAACAATTCTTGATTTTTAGCACAGCGGGCTGTGTTTCAAACCTTCCATGAGTGGTAGAGCTATAGATCGATATATAAATCGTATTTGGTTTGTGTCATTTCATAATGAATCCCAAACATATCGTAAGTACTTTATGACTGAATTCCTTGAGTGTTGGAATTCTTTGGCACGGCCAACTGTGTTCACAGACAATAATTTCTGGTAGTGTTCCTGAGCCCATGCAGTGATCTCTGTTTGTCTCTTTGCGGATCGTGAGAAAGCATATGATAGGGTGCCAAGAGAGGAACTGTGGAATTGCGAGGAAGTCAGGAGTGGCAGAGAAGTATGTGAGGGTGGTGCAGGACATGTATGAGGACATTGAGACAGAGGTGGTGTGTGTTTTAGGAGGGAGAGATGAGTTCAAGGTTCAAGCTGGGGGTGGGATTACATCAGGGGTCAGCCCCTTCTTGTTTGCAGTGGTGATGGACAGACTGACAGATGAGGTCAGACAGGAGTCTCTGTGGACTATGATGCTCGCAGATGACATTGTGATCTGTAGTGAGAGTAGGGAGGAGGTGGAAGAGAGCCTGGACAGGTGGAGGTATGCAGGGGAGAGAAGGGGAATGAACTTCAGAAGAAGCAAGACAGAGTACATGCACATAAATGAGAGGGAGGCAGGTTGAACGGTGAAGGTGGATGAGTTTAAATACCTGGGATCAACCATCCAAAGCAGCAGACAGATCACAAGAGGTAAAGAAGAGAGTGCAGGCAGGGTGGAGTGGGGGAAGACGAGTGTCAGGAGTGCTTTGTGACAGAAGGATAGCAGCAAGAGTGAAAAGGAAGGCTTACAAGATGGCAGTGAAGTCTACTATGATATATGGTTTGGAGATAAGGAAAAACAGGAGGTGGAGCTGGAGGTGACAGTTGAAGATGTTGAGATTTTCTCTGGGAGTGACCAGGATGGACAGGATTAGAAATGAGTACATCAGAGGGACAGCACAAGTTGAGACGTTTGGAGACAAAGTCATAGGAGCAATGATATTGTGTACCCCTGAAACTAACTAAGATAAAAATCAAAAAATATAAAGGAAAGGTCCTTAGTTTTAGTCTTTGGTAATTTGATAAGACAACCTGTCTGATGATGTTTTGGTGCATCTTTTTGTTGAGACTCAGGATGTCTACAAAGTGTTATGTCGCCTGAAAAATATCATCCCCTGAAAAAATATCATCCATCCTATAATAATTAAGAAAACTTTAACAAAAGCTACATTTTCAGCCAATTAAAAATTAAACTGAAACGAGTAAACCTACTCTGGAAAATGACTAAGACCAAATTGAGTTGGAAAATAAACGCACAAAACGGTGGGAAAAAAATGATTAGAAAATACAAAACTGTAACAACTCTGATTCTGATCCCGCAGGATTTTGAATAACACCAGCTCAGAGCAGTCCACCCTAACGGTGCCCGGCAATTCTGACGGAGTGGGACCTCGTTCTCTCTGACGCATCTTTGCTGCAAACTGAACTATCCAACAACACCTGATTATTTTTAGACCACCCCACCACACAGTCCCCTCGAATATAATACAAGAGCTACAATACAAGCTGCATTAACCCAATCTCGCCCTACTAATCGGCTGAGGAGACTTAGGCGGGCCTGTGATCATGTTATTTAGATTCGGAGTCATTCTCACACCGGAGTCCCCGGATGTTGAGGTCTTCGTTTTAGGTTCGCGTACAGAAATGGGGAACTGGGACCCGAACCGAGCGGTTCAGATGAAACCCTCGCAGAAACTCCCGTCACCCAGTGAACCGTGTCTGTGGCTTGGCGACGTGCAGCTGGCAGAGCCGTTCAGAGAAACACTGTGGTTGAAGTTCATCCAAAGAGTCAGAGGCAGCTTCATCTGGGAAGGTACCTGTACGGTACGCTGCGCGCATAAATTGTGTAAATGTGCTTTCGAAACGTGTCGCAGATTAATTCTAACAGAACGTTAACGTTTCTGTAGAAATAAAAATATTACTCCGCCATGTTTAGATCATATTGTGTAATGTGTTCATACTGCCACGTGAAGGCGCTATAATGACACTAAATGCTCACTGGCTGATCGCGCTGTATCTGCATACTTTAATAAAAAACAACTAATGCACATGTAAAACCATTCGGTTACTTATAAAGTCCAGCATCATCAGCAACGAGGCAATGGATGTGTAGTACTGTGCAAAAGTCTTGAGCCAGCCCTCATTTCTTTATGTTGTTATGAAAAACGGAAGAAGCTGAGATTTATTGAAATATTTGCAAACAAAAAAGTTGTTTGTACAACTCTATTGGGCTTGAAAGTCAGTATTTGATGTGGCCATCTTTATTCCTCAACACAGCTTCTTGTCAATTCTTTTTTAGCAGTCTTAAGGAATAGTTCTTCAGGCTTCTTGGAGGACTTTCCAAAGCACTCCTTTGGATGTTGGATGTTGGCTGCCTTTTGTTCCGTTCTCTGTCAGGGTGATCCCACACTGCTTCAGTAATATTGAAGTTTCTGGCTCTGGGGAGGCCATCCCATGACTGGTAGTGTTCCATTGTGTGTTTTTCAATCCAGATAAGCTTTGACTGCATTGGCAGTATAGTTACGAATCACCAGAGAACTTACAATATATTATTATTATTATATTTAATTAGCGATACGATATTTTTGCAGGTTCAAACATTTTGCCATATGCTGAGTATTGCACCTGTTTTTCATTAGCAAATTATGTCACTAAAGGTAAACTTTTTCAATATCTGTTTTGTCTAATCAGAAAAAGATCTCAGTCTGTTCCTTCCACTTCTGTAGTTTTTATTGCTGCAAAATAAGATTGTCAAGCAGATAGACTGACCAAAACACTGGCATTAAATGTCTGTCATAAATGACAAAAAACCTATATGTATTACAGTTTTTTCCAACTTAACTGACTGCAAGCGTGTGTTGTAATATACCGTTACATGTATTTTGAACAGTGCAGCTTGTACAAGCTATGTAGCCCCTTCAGCAACTGAAGAATACAAAAATATACGCAGATTACATAGGTGGACTGAAAACACAAGGGATTTTATTATTCTAGTATTGAAACATTGAATTTTTATTTGCAATAGGATATCAGTATTTTGTATGCCTGTATTAATACAATATTGCCATACAAAGTATTGCAATACTATACTGTGTCGATTTTTTTCCCCCACCGCTAACTTCCAGTGTTTTTGGAATTGTTGTCATGCTGAAAAATGAAGCTATTGTCAATCAGATGCATTCCAGATAGTTATGTATGATGGATCGAAATCTGAAGGTGCTTTTCTGCGTCCATAATTCATAATTTTTGATTGAAATATAGCCCAAACCATGACTGAGCCTCCACCATGTTTTGCTGCAGACACTCACTGTTGTACCTCTCTCCAGACCATCTCTGTTCATATTGAAATTTTAAACTTGGATCCATCACTCCATTGTGACCTGATGCCACTTCTTTTCAGTCCACTTCAAGTGCCTTTTCTCCTTGTTTCCCTTCCTTAAGGATGGCTTCTTGACAGTCACCCTTCTGCTGAGACTATTTCTGATGAGGCTTCAGCAAACAATGGGGCTAGATGAATCTCTCAGGTCTTGGGTCAGGTCTTTGCTGGATTTTTTTCTTGTTTCTTAAGCCCGTGACTTTCAGATACTGTTCATCTGCTTTAGTTTTCTAGGCCTGACACTTCTTCTTTTATTCTCCACTTGTCCAGTTACCTCAGATTTTTTTTAAAGAACATCAGGTGCCAGGATTGGACTGAAAATGAGTGAAACAGCAGTCAGTGTCCAAAGAAAGACTTTGAAAGACCTTTAGAAAGCCCGGAGAGCTATTGCTCAAGACCACATTAAAAAATACAACAAAGTATGTCTAGGTTTTATGTACAGTACTGTACATAAAACGCCAAATATAAAATGATTTATTTTATAATACTTTGTTTAATTAGCGTTTAAGCAGTATTTAATGTTTAATTTTCTATTTCGTGTAAACGAATGAGGTGATGTTAATTTGAACTTCATGTGTACTACTGGACTGTTATCTATGCTGTTACAGTAGGTATTAATACTGGTCAGTGTAGTAGGGAAAAAACCAGAACATTTCCATCTGAATATTTTCGGGAGTGAAACAATTAAGTAACAAAAAATAGAAAGAAGATTACTTGACAAGTGTATAATCTTATTCTTGAACAAATGTATTAATTAGTGAATTAGTGAATTTCTCCATTGTGAGATCAATAAAGTTCTATTCTATTCTATTCTATTCTAATTATGTCCCTAAAATAAAAACCTAGATTCATGCATTTGTTTAAGAAAGAAATCTCATCAGTGTGCTGTGCCACAATACATCCTAAAATGGGAATTTGTCCACTAACCTGGTCAAACTGTCTTCTTTGTCACAAGGGAGTGGACCAAGCCATGACAGATGGTGTACATATGATGAGAAGAACGTGGTGGATGGAGTGTACTGCCACCCGATAGGCCACTGGATAGAAGAATCAGGACAAACAGATGAGATGAGACACACCACTAACTTTTACTTCAGTGTGGCTGGTCAGAAGGCCATACATTTCTCCAGGTAATACAGTACAATTTACACAGTTTCTGCAGAATGTTTTATGGCGGGGAACCTTAATAATACTGTAGGGCACTTTGCAGTATTTAATTCTGAATTTAAATGTACACAGAAAATATAAAAAATAACCAATTTGATCAAGTATTTTTCTATTTTACTTTTTACCAGTTTAAAAAAGTCTGAACAACTGTAATCAAGTTCAGCATTAAGCCTGTGAGCAGCCAGTCTGTAGCAAATGATTTAACCGTAAAACTGTAAATCTGCATGTGACGTCTCAGCTATCTCGGGGGCAGTAGTTATGAATGCATAATGTTGCCACTGCAGTGCCACATACATAGGCTAAATGCACACAACTTTGTGGCTTTGGAGGGGCTTATAGGATCCAGCAAAGCTGCTGGCATTTTATATACTTACAGGATATTCTGTTACAAACAGCTGCAAGTAACTTCTGGCAATTTAGAGATGCAAAGTAAATGTGTTATGCTCAGAGTAATTCATTTTATCATGATCTCATTTCAGGAGCCACACTGTTCATTATCAAAAATGAAAGGCCATTTTTAGTGATGTGTTTTTACTGTACTTGAACAGTACAGTACTGTACAGAACTGCTTTCCCTGGAAATGACACAGTTTGAATGACAGCATACAGTTAGGTCTAGAAGTTTTGGGACAGTGGCACATTTTTTGAAATTTTATCACCACCACAGTAGAATTTAAATCAAATAGTCAAAATGTGTTTGAAGTGCAGACTTTCAGCTTTAATTCACCAGTTTGACAAAATAATTGCATTTGCTGTTTAGGAACTGCAGCCATTCTTTTACATAGTCTCCCATTTTCAGAGGTTCTAAATTAATGGGACAATTGACTGACAAGTAGTTTCATGGCTGTGTGAAGCCATAATTAGACTGAAAAAACAAAATAAACCTATCACAGAGACAGCAAAAACTTTGACCAACAATAACCTGGGATATTCTTGAAAAGAAGGAATTCACTGGCCAGCTGAGCAACACTAAAAGGCCTAGAAGACCATAAAAGACAACTAAAGTGGATGATCACAGAACTCTTTAATTGGTTAAGAAAACCCCTTTCATAAGATTTAACCAAGTCAAGACCAAGGAGGGGGAGAGGGGGAAAGTGTGTTAGGAGGCAGAGAGAGAGAAGGAAAGGTAGGAGGGTGGAGGTGAGAGTAGGGACTTTAAATGTAGGGATTATGACTGGTAAAGGGAGAGAGCTGGCTGATATGGAGAGAAGGAAGGTAGATATATTGTGTGTGCAAGAAACCAGGTGGAGGGGAAGCAAGACCAGGAACATCGGAGGTGGATTCAAACTGTTCTAACATGGTGTAGGTAGGAAAAGAAATGGAGTAGGGGTCATCTTGAAGGAAGAGTATGTGAAGAGTGTTTTGGAGGTGAAGAGAGTGTCAGATAGAATTATGACTAGCTGACAGACGTGGAAATGATTTATATATCTTTTCAACAAACTCCAAGCAAGTGAGTGAATAAAAACATGTTCTCCAAAATGCTGAAGTATTCCTTTGTTTTTGGGGGGTTGTTATTTTCAGTCATTTGGACACTTATATATTCTTTACACCATGTCTGCAATTTCCAGAATGCCAAAGTACAATACTCTTGTTATAGCCTGAAGTAAATACACAGAAATCAACCCCACATCTCACTCCTGACACCCCACTCCCACTTCACACACACGTACTGTACACACACACACACACGCACGCACACACAGATGCACCCTCACAAAATAATGAAATGTGATGGTTGTTGGATGTCTTCTGCCATTTTGCCTAGTAATACTAAAAAATTAATTAGCTCCATTGAGGCCAATTAATGTCCATGCTGAAGTGTGGTTGTTAACAGCAAATTAATTTTTGGCACGCTGCCTTTATTTGTCAGTTTACAGTTTAAAAAGAGACCAAAACAAGACCCAAAAAGAGAAAGGTGGGAGGTCCCCCTGCTGGAAACTGAACCTTGGATATTGCTGCTATGTGGCATGTGCCTTAACCATTAGGCTGCCAAATGCCCCACTGTGATTGTTTCTTGAACAACCCTGAGGGTTGGGTTACCCTCCCTTCTTTTAACTTACAGTTTCCAAACATAAGTGTAAGTGTATAATAAGCCTTGTGTATTCATCTGTATTCTCTGTGCGAATTAAATTTCTGCTCTATTTTGATACTAAAATGTCAGAGAAGATCTCTTTGAAGTACATCAGTGTTTGTCATGTCACACTGTCCTTTCTTCATGAAAGCTGTTGAGTTTAGAGCTCCTACCTCCCTATCTTACAGGAAAAAGTCTCCACAACTGCCTCTCTCAAGCCTGTTCATGCCTTTGTTTTTTAACCTTGCTGTTCCCCATTTAGTCATAACTGCTCCATCACTTTTAAAATGATTGCCCTTGTAGACCACTAGCAGTTGTATTATCACCTCCTCAACCTTGCTAGGGTTCGTAAGAGAAAGGAGAAGGCATCATTCATTATTCATTTTCACTTTCAAGGCAATTCATACGGTATTGGCTACCAACTGTACTTGGCTAAGATTAAAAAGACACATCATCCTCTTACATTACTTAACAAACTGGATTTCAGGATAGTTTAAAATTGTAAAAGTGAAAAATGATCAGCTTTACAGATTAAACTTTAATGGATATCAAAAATGTAATCTTTTAGCATTGAATCACTTCCCTTACCTGTGTCAAATAGGGTGTGAATATTAGGTCACAACAGCTGTCATGTCGGAACAGTCAGCATCAAGCAACAGTTTCTGTCTTACGCTACTTACCTCATGTTCAGGTGGTCTTCTTTTCTTTTTCTTCTTCTTTTGTCTGCTCCCATTAGGGGTCACCACAGCAGATTATCTGCCTCCTGCTCACCCTATCCCTTGCATCCTCTTACCTCTCTGACTTTGTCTCCAAACTTCCCAACCTGGACTGTTCCTCTGATGCACTGATTTCTAATCCTGTCTATCCTGGTCACTCCCAGCGAAAATCTCAATATCTCCAATTCTGCCACCTCCAGCTCCACCTCCTGTCTTTTTGTCAGTGCCACCGTCTCCAGACCAATACGTCATGGCAGGCCTCACTACCATATTGTAAGCCTTCCCTTTTACTCTTGCTGCACTCTTTCTGTCACAAAGCACTCCTGACACATGTCTCCACCCACTCCACCCTGCCTGCACTCTCTTCTTCACCTCTCTTGTGCTCTGTCCGTTGCTTTGGATGGTTGATCCCAAGTATTTAAACTCATCCACCTTTAATACCATTACTCCTTGCATTTTTACCATTTTACCTGCGTCCCTCTCATTTATGCACATGTACTCTGTCTTGCTTCTACTGACTTTCATTCCTAACAAAGGGGCTCAGAGCTGATCCCTGTTGCAATCCCACCCCCACCTTGAACCCATCTGTCACTCTTACTGCACACCTCACCACTGTCTCACTGTCCATATCCATGTCACTGTCCATACATACATACTCTGTCTTGTTTCTACTGACTTTCATTCCTCTTCTCTCCAGTGCATACCTCCACCTCTCCAGGCTCTCTTCCACCTCCTCCCTACTCTCACTACAGATCACAATGTCGTCTGCAAACATCATAGTCCACGGAGACTCCTGCCTGACCTCATCTGTCAATCTGTCCATCACCATTGCAAACAAGAAGGGTCTCAGAGCTGATCCCTGATGTAATCCCACCCCCACCTTGAACCCATCTGTCACTCCTACTGCACACCTTACCACTGTCTCACTGTCCATATACATGTCCTGCACCACCTTCTCATACTTCTCTGCCATTCCTGAATTCCTCATACACTTCCACAGTTCCTGTCTTAGCACCCTATCATATGCTTTCTCAAGATCCACAAAGACACAGTGCAACTCCTTCTGACCTTCTCTATACTTCTCC
>VUQH01039359.1:0-11519 GCA_015106775.1 Etroplus canarensis
TGGACAGTATTGGACAATCCTTCACACCCTCTCCATGACATGCTGGATAGACACAGGACCACACTCAGCCGCAGACTTATCCCACCATGATGAACCACAGAACACCACATCATTCCTACCTGTGGCCATCAAGCTTCACTACTCCTCCGTTTAACTCATGGACTATTTTCTATCACTATATCTTATATACAGCATACTGCATGTGTCATGATTACAGAAGGATTGAACCTAAATGCAGATTCAGGCCATACAGATTTTATTAAGGTAGATAAAGTCCATGTCACATCAAAAGATAATTTATCTCATAAGAACCCATGGGAATGTGTGTAACAAACACTTTATACACATATACAATATTTCTTATAAAGCCTCATGCTTGACTTTAACATATGAAGTTCCTAAGCAAAAACCGGGTCTGGGTTCTCATGGGATAAACAGGAGTGGTAAGATTTTGCTTTACTACATTCACACTTGAAATTTCAGCAATGGAAACACTCTTTCTGTGACAGGTTATTTGAGGCTATGTTCACACTGGAGGGCTTAATGCTCAATTTCAATTTTTTTTCTGAGATCCTATGATTTTTTTTGTGGTTGATCACATTGTAATTTAAGTGCAACTGCCATCGGACACCAGCGTGAACAGACTATGGGTCTGAAGTGACCTGCGTGCACAGAAAAAGATGCAATGTCACACACAGCATGCTGTGTTCACTGAAGTAAATATGGATGCTACACATGTCAATGTGTGTGCATCTGTTTTGAAGCTGTTGAGCAGTCAGAGTGGGCGAGATTATGACCAACTGATAAAGAGAAGAAGAAGATGACTGAGGAAAAAAGCACATATTTTAACTATGGTCCTTTGTGGAGCAGTAGAACTTTCTTTCCATAGACTAGCACCATCAGCAGTCTGCCATGCTTGTTTCAGCCATTGTTTACATTTGATCATGCCACATCTCACCTCCTCTGATTCATTGTGACATCCGTCTCACTTCAGTGGCATAAAATTTGGATGAAATGCAACATGACCATTCAGACTGCGTTTGCTTTGAAAAACATTGTATATGTTTTCAATTTAGGATCGTATACAAAAGTGCCCTGGATCTGATTTGAAAAATTTGGATTTGTACTTTTCCGACTGTCAAAAAAATCTAATATAGGTCACAAATGGGCAAAAAAGTTGGATTTGGACCACTTTTGTGTGCAGTATGAAGACTGCATTAGTATGCTATGGAAATATAATGTGGTTGTATTGTTAGCTACATAACCACTGTTTCTATTTATCATAACTCAATTGAATCTCTTTAAGATTCAAATGTTATACTCCACTCTCAAGTTCTGAAATTGATGCAGTCCTTGAGTCATCCAAGGCCAGATTGAGGGCTTCAGGATGTGGTCATGTGAATGAATTTAGAGTATTTATAACAGTTATTCAGTTACAGTTGGTATGTGGATAAGTGACTGTAACAATTGTCCCCTTGTTTCTTTTGAAGGTTAAATAAAATCCACTGCATATTTGGGTGATTTCCTCCCCATTTTGACTGGAATGTGGTTATGACTTTTTAATCAAGTTTAGAGGAGACAAAGGCAGCACACAGTTAGATGATGTGCAAACTGCTGGGCTGCTGTACTCCATTTAATTTTATGCGTTATTATTGCAGCTACATTCACTAAGACATCTACATTCTTTTTTGCCAGCTCCCACATATATAAGCTGAGTGATTCATGCAGAATTTTTTTCAGCAAAAAAACCCCATCATTTATCAATTTACACACTTTCTGAGTCATTTCACTGCATTGTCATGCATTAAATACTCATCAGATAAATCAAAGTAGCTCTCCATATTCAATGGCCAACATCATGTTTGTTTACATCTGGTGCTTTCCAGTTAAAATCCTCCCCTCAGATCAATCTGACCTTTGAAAACACATGGCACAGCTCTGAGCCTGAGTGAGAGATTCTTGGATGCACTAAGTTCCATAATTATGCTCATATGATTCTGTGTGCAATTGCTAGTTTCTATGATGAATATTCTTTTCAATTTCCATTAGTGTTTCTTCATAAAGGAAGCATTTGTGCCTCTGAGGAAGCATTTGATGAAATTGATATTTTTATCCACACTAGCAGCTAAGGAGCAGTTCTAAGGATGGCATTGCTAGTCTGTTGGTATAATCCTTTTAGTTCAGACTAATAAATCTCAGCCATTAGATTCTTTTCCATGAAAAATTTACTCAGACATAAATTTTGCTTTGTCTGAATATGATAGTTATGTCCTCCTCAGGATATGCTTTGGTTATGCCTCAGTTTTTCATCTCATGTTCATCTCTCAGGTATTTAATCATTATTGGGCTCATGATGAAACACCTTCACAACTAATTACATCCCCATGCATCTTAGTTATACCTTTAGGTTAGTGTTAATCAGCAAATGTTAACTAAGTGAAGATTCTGAGCTAAATGTGCTAACTAATCATCAGCTTGGTAGAATTTAGCTCAACCTGTCACTGTGCAGCCTCACATAGTAGCAGAATCCACTGCGGTTCTCTAGAATGCATCCTGTGGCATCTTAAACATAAACAGGTCTGATGGAGTCACTGAGAACCTGAAGCAGTATGCTACTGCATTGTTGCATTGGAAATGTAGATAAGGTGTAAGAGATACACATAGGGACAAAGGACTAAGAGCATATGTCAAGCCACATATTATTTACTTTAATCATATAGTATATCCACTTGGAATACTTACATATTCATCTGAATATTGAGCCTTCTCCCCATGTCCAAACACTGTTTCATATCTCCAACCAGTGAAGTAAAACACCAAACCATTCATTTTCCTCTCTCTGGTTTAGGCATAACTGCCCTAGCAAAACCACTTTAGCTCAGCTCATTTCACACTCGCTATAATCAGAGCAAAGCAACTCATCTAAAAGAATAGAGGAAAGCGAGGAAAACAGGCTCCATTTCAAGCCCGGCTGGTGTCAAGGTGATGATATGATTGTATGTGGAGATGTAGGCCTACACGGTTTACATAGTGAAACAGTCAAGTACCAGTTTTACTCTTTTTCAAAATGGATCTACATTAAGCTTTATGTGTACTGGACAATTCTGAATACAAATCCAAGCATTCATTAAATAGATTTTTCATGCTGTTGCATCAATGTGTGATCATGTTACATATGTTTACATAGAAATCCTTAAAAGTAACACTGAGAGAAAAGAGAAAAGTAGATTAGAAATAAAAAAAAAAGGACAAAAAAAACCCAAAAAATAAAAACAATCGCTTTCTCAGAATTGGACGAAGAATAAGGCTGGTATTTATACATAGTTTACACAGGTATTCATCTGTAATGTACATTTTTTTTACTGTGTTAGTAATATAAATGTATCTATAGAAACAGTACATTTATTTGACACCATTATTTATTAATATTAAAAACATAAGTTATTTAAGCGCATTATAAGCTATTATTTAACAGTTGTTACAATAACTGTTTACATACTTTTCAGAGATACTTAATTCTTACATGTTACCTTCCAGAATCCTTAATGACTTTATTTTTTATTTATACATACTGAAAAACCTTTCAGAATACATTAATATGGCTCAGCACAAAGTGATGTTCTTGAGTGAAAGAACTGGACTTACTCTTACCTCTTTACATGAAGAGGCTGAGCTGCAGGCAGATGGCCACATTCAGAGGGACACCTGTTTGTGGGTGGATGTCTATGAAGAGGCCGTGCTCGTCCTCACTGGGATGAAGACCTTGCACGTAGTCCTGCAGCACAGGATCAGCATTAAAAAAGGTGAGGATGAGAGATGAAGACTGGAGCGTTGTGGCGACAGGTGCTAACGTTATCTGTACTCTTTATATGCAACTAACTGGAAAGATAAAATCGATGCAAACTGAAATATATAACTATGTCTTTGACTGAATTATTTGCCTCAACACATGTAAGTCTTTTTTCAGCTATATTCTAACATTATTAATGCATACTTTTAAATGCAAGGTTGGTGAGGAAAATTTCACTCCTGACTTGTCATACACTGACATTTGTGTGATATCATATGACATTACATTTTAATGCAATGGGTACACCTTCAGCATCACTTTTCAATGTAGAGCCTGTCAGTAGAAGTCCCTTGATGTCAACCCAGCCATGGGGAGCAAGTGTACTCCTAGTGCTGGTAGGATTATGTTAGTAAGGGGATCTTACATAAAATGTTTGTCAAATCAGATATGTTGATTTATAATAAGACTTCCATACTAGATCGGTCGAGGCCTGGTTTAACAGTGACTGCCTCCAGTGCTATTAGCCAACAGGGTGCCGGTGGAAACTATGCTACTGTTGGCTGAAGACAAAGGAGAAAGAGGTTAAAGGCATGTTAGGAGGCAGAAAGAGAGAAAAAAGATAGGAGTGTGGAGGTGAAACAGGAGACATTAAATGTAGGGGCTATGACTGGTAAAGGGAGAGAGCTGGCTGATAAGATAGAGAGATAGATAGATAGATAGATAGATAGATAGATAGATAGATAGATAGATCTTGTGTGCAAGAGACCAGGTGGAAGGGAAGCAAGGCCAGGAGCACTGGAGATTGATTGAAACTGTTCCACCATGGTGTAGATAGGAAGCAAAATGGAGTAGGGGTAATCTTGAAGGAAGAGGATATTCAATTTTCAATTTTCAATTCAATTTTATTTATATAGCTCCAGGTCACAACAAAAGTCGTCTCAAGGCACTTTACACTTTAAGGTACAGTATAGTATTAAAGAGAAAACCCTAACAACCAGACAATCCCCTGTGAGCAAGCTAACTGGCAACTGTGGGAAGGAAGAACTCCCTTTTAACAGGAAGAGACCTCTGGCAGAACCAGGCTCAGGGAGTGACAGCCATCTACTTCGACCGGTTGGGGGTGAGGGGAAAGAGAAGAGAGAAGGGAGATCAAAGAGAGACACAGACTATTAGAGAGAGAACAGAACATTTAATGACATGCAGCAGTAGCAAATAAATGCATGGGGAGTGAAAAGAGGTGGGTGGAGAAGAAATGCCCAGCACATCATAAGAAGCCCTTCGGTGGCCTGAACCTACTGCAGCATAATTAAGCCCTAACTATAAGCTTTATCAAAAATGAAAGTTTTCAGCATAATCTTAAATGTAGAGAGGGGGTCTACCTCCCAAATACAAACTGGGAGCTGGTTCCACAGGAGAGGGGCCCGATAGCTGAAGGCTCTGAATCCCATTCTATGTTTACTGTAAAATCTTTAGGAGCCACAAGTAGGCCTGCACTCTGAGTGCGAAGTGCGCTATTGGGAAAGTATGGACTGACACCAGTGATTTTACAGGGAGCCAATGACAAGAAGCCAATATGGGGGAAATATATTCTGTTTCTAGTCCCTGTCAGTACTCTCAATGCAGCATTTTGGATCAACTGAAGGCTTTTTATGGAGCTTTCAGAACAATGAATTACAATAATCAAGTCCAGAAATGCTTGAACTAGTTGTGAGGAGTGTTCTGGAGGTAAAGAAATTGTTGGACAGAATCATGACTTTGAAGCTGGAAATTGATGGCATGATACTGAAAGATGCCCCACAAGCTGGATGTCAAAGAGAAAGATGAATTCTGGAGTAAACTGGGTGAAGTAGAAGAGAATATTCCCAGGGGAGCGAGAATGGTGATTGGAGCAGACTTTAATGGGCATATAGAATAAGGAAACAGAGGAGATGAGGAGATGTTGGGTAGATATGGTGTTAAGGAGAGAAGTATGAAGGGAGAGTGGATTTTGCAAAAAGAATGTAAATGGCTGTGGTGGACACATGTTTCAAGAAGAGGAAGGAAAAAAGAATAACCTATAAGAGTGGAGGAAAATTCATCATATACAGGAGGTGCAACTTGAAGGCGGCAGGAGATTGTAAGTTGATGTCAGGGGAGAATGTAGGTAGGCAGCATTGGATGGTGGTCTGTAGGATGACTTTGGAAAGCAAGGAGAGGAAGCAAGTGAAGGGAGAGTCACAGATTAAATAGTGAAAGCTGAAGAAGGAAGAATGTTGTGCAAAATTCAGGGAGGAGTTGAGACAGGTTTTGGGTGGTAGTGACAAGTTACCAGATGACTGGGAAAGTAAAGGCTAGGGAAAGAAGAAGAAAGAAGACAAGGAGACTTGGTGGAGGAATGAGAAAGTACAGGAAAGTATTCAAAGGAAAAGGATAGGCTAGATAGAGAGACTGAGCTGAAAAGGATGGGCAGCAGATTAGGGTAATGGAGGACAGATGGAGGAAAGAAAGTGATTCAGAAAGTGTAGAGTAATAATAAGGAAAAAAAGGGCAGCTATGAAGAAGGTATAAAGGCATGGAGATGTCTAGGCAAGAGGGCAGTGGACTTTTTTTTATCCCTTTGGGGTAGATGGGCGCACGGACGAGTCCAAATCACATGATCACATGACTGCAAATCACATGAGGTAGCTGCAAGAGGCATATATGAGCAATTTGTGACATTGTGGTGTGTCCCTGTGTGTTGTGATGTGTCTCTATGTGTTGTGGTGGACAGAAACTGTTTTTTTGGAGTGTCACAAATAATTTGTGGTATCTTCTTGTGACTCCTGATTGTTTTGTAAATAGTTATCCAAAAAAACAAAAAAAACAACACCTTAGACATTGCTTGCAGTTTAATGTAAAAATGTGTATATGACTTTGTTTTCTGGTAAATGTATGCATAAGTTTTTTTGTTTTTTTTTTTTTTAAATTTACACTTCAAATATTTATTCCAAGTTAAAACATAGTTTGTTCAAATTGTCTGCGATTTTCAGACTAAAAAAATCCAATTTTCACAGGAGGTCACAGACTGCCAGCAAAAAGAAAGCTGCATTTAAAAGAAAATGCCAAAGATTCTTACCTGAGTTATGGGTTCATTTCAACAGGTGATACACAAGTTCCACACCCACTATGCATAATTTAGGGTAGGTAGAGGTAGTGATGGTTGATGAGTTTAAATACCTGAGGTCAATCATGCAAAACAATGGACAGTGCACAAGAGGGATGAAAAAGAGTGAATGGAGATGAGTGCCAGGGGTGCTTTGGGACAGAAGGATAACAGCAAGAGTGAAAGGGAAGGTTTACAAGACGGCAGTGAGGCCTGCTATCACATACGGTGTGGTGATGGTGGCACTGACAAAAAGACAGGAGGCAGAGCTGGAGGTGGCAGAATTGAAGCTGTTGAGATTTTTGCTGGGAGTGATGAGGATGGACAGGAATAGAAATGAATACATCAGAGGAACTTCAGGTTGAGAAGTTTGGAGACAAAGTCAGAGAGGCAAGGCTGAGATGGTCTGGACATATTTAGTGGAGGAATAATGGATATAATGAACAAAGGATGTTGAAGATGGTGCTACCAGGCAAGAGGAGAACAGGAAGACCACGGAGAAGGTTTATCGATATAGTGAAGGAGGGCATGCAAAGGGACGGTGTGACAGAATAGAATGGAGAGATAGGGTGAGATGGAGGCACATGATCTATTGTGGCAACCGCTAATGGGAGCAGCAGAAAGAAGAAGTCCCTTGATGTCAGAAAAGAAATTCAATTACACTATAAAGAAAGTATCTCTAGTGATGTGTCAGTGTCAAAGAAAATCAGATTTTGCTACAAACTAACTTAGTTCATTTGCTGCCTATAACTAACAGAACTTTAATAATAAAACATATCTAGTAGTTTCACATTGGTCATGACATACTGTCTATTTGGTGAAGGTCTTTTATAGAAGTGTATGTGTTCTTTAAAAAAAAAATAATTTCAGTCATCTAAATGGTATTACTACCTTGTATGTCAAAAGGACTACCCAGTACATTAGCATTTGACAAGAAGTGGTCCTCACCAATAGTTGTACTGTATGACCATGTGTTGGGCTAGTTCTTCCTTCAAATACTCACTTTAAATATCCACTTTAAAATACAATCAGTGTTCTCCAGATGCTTTTTTAGCTAAAAATATGTCTAATGTACTTTTTAAAAAACACATGTTTGCAGATTGCTTTTGATAAATGAGAATCCCCCTCATTTTTGAGCATATTACTAAACTCACACTTCTCTGGATTGTCTCTGCAGGACCTCAAGGACCCACAGGTGTGATGGGACTGGCTCCAGCTGGGCCTTATTTGCATATTTAATGCAATCAGGGACTAATAGACCTGATTTTGATGTAGGAATGCTCTTCAACCACTCAAGACGACAGTCAAATTATTTTGTCACTATGACATGTTCTTGTGTGAATCATTTGTGAATTCTATGATTTTCTCTAAATGTACACATAGAAATGTCTGTAAGGGAATATGTGAATATATATGCAGAGTGCAGAGTGTCTGTAGATGTAATTCAAGATGTTTGTGTGTGTGTGTTTGCGCGCATGCCTAAGGAGTCTTGGAATACTCTTTCTGCTGTGTTTGGTCCCTATGTGACTACATTTATGCAAATACAGCCTTTATATATAAATTCTGACTATAATGTATGGAGATTTCGCACCACACCATTTGAAGACACTTTGAAAACGGGGCTCCCCAAGGGCAGAAGAATCTCGTTGTGTGTAAATGTGTGTTTGTTCACGCTTGTAGTTGTGTGTCTGTGTGTGTGTCCTGTGTTTATAGCGTGCTGAGCCCAGGGACATCAGCGATGCCACCACTGTCCCAGTTTCTCGCATCTCGCTTAAAAAACATGTTGATTCAGACAAACCTCTTCTTCCTCCTCTGCTCCTCTCTTTCCTCTTCTTCTCTTGGGATGGACTGGAGGAGACGTACAACCACAGCAAACGTTCATCACCCACAGCCAGGGTGTTTGATTTTTCCACTTCCTTTTCTTGGCTTTATTTCACTATTCTGAATCATCTCTTTCCCAGCTGAGTTCCACCAGAAATGGTGAAGAAGCTTGTCAATACGAAACAGCTGGAGAGTGGCTGCTTTTTGTGTTATTTTAGCTAGTCAACTGCATTGCAAATGTAGACTCCCGAGAGGTATGATGGCTGTATGAATGCATGGTGGTAGCTATCAAAAAAGACTTCCATCTCACCTCTATCAGTCACTGGGATTGCCACTGCTGCTGCTGCAACAGATACTTCCCCCGTGGTAAAATCAAGTAGGTATGGGATGGTATAATATGTCTCAAATGAGTTGATGTTTAGTCTGGAACAAATGATCCCATATTTTTACTTTAAAAAGAGAAGGGGCCATTAGCATTGACTTCATAAACAGAATTAAAACAGACATTATGAAATTAAAAAAAATCCTATCAATAACTGATAGAAATGCCAAAGTATAATGAGTCCTTTTTAAACTGTAAATATTATGGCACTTCACACACTGTTGTTTAAAAAAAATATTCTTCACTTTTTTACCTCTTTGCCAACTGATTCCTGATTTTATCAGCCCACATTTCTACATACCTCAAGTAGCAAATATCAGGCTTGTACATTTTCACAGTACTGACAGAAATAAGTAATTTTCCCCCTGGGGATGAAAAAAATTTTCTGATTCTGTTTCTGAGAAAAGACAGTTTATAAGTTAGACTGTATTTTTTCTTTCACAAATGCAGTTGCTCACTTAATTATCACCTTTCTATGAGCTTACTAAACAGTAACGTACAGTAGGATCATAGAAACATGGTTATGACTGGTTGTACTGTTTTTTTAGTCAAGCTCGTGGATAACCCTCATACCACCAACAAACCTACGGTATATTGATCCTGTGTGTGTGCAGCATTATAAATCAGAACTCAGAGACAGCAAACTAAAGTAGGTTACCTCAAGCATTAGTTATGGTGTGTTCCTCTTAGACATATGTGCATATAGAGAGATCCTGTGAGTGTGTGTGTGTGTGCGCGCGTGCGCCCATGCCTATACTTCTGTTTACATGCATGGATTTAGATATGTGTGCCCCTTCTGGCAGAGTAGCAGATTGCTGAGCAGACAAATGTGTCCATCAGCTAGAGACTCCAGGCCTTCAACTCTGACTAATCGACACAAAAAAAGAGAAGTGTATACACATGAATGCATGTAGACTGTAGAGAGATGGAGGTGATGGGGGCATGAAGTGAGTGGAGAAACAAATTAGGATTGTGGGTGCTGGCAAGGGGGAAGGTGAAGGAGTTCAGCAAGGCAGGAAGAAAGAAAGACGAGGAGACAAAGAGAGAATATGTCTAAGTGAAGAAAGGATGAGAACCTCATGAAACACACACACCAGAAGTAAAGAAGGAAATGACCAAGTGGGGAGAGATTTTTTAAGGGAATGACAGGTGGAGGCAAGCAAGAGAGCAGGAAATAAGGAATGGAAGAACAGGCAGATCAAACTGACCCTGAGGCCACAGACTTTGACTAAAAACCAAGGAGAGAGAGGAAGAATAATGTCAGAGAGAAGACAAAATTGAGCAAGACAATAGATCAGCAAATCTACGGCAAAAATAAAGAACAGAGAAAACCAATATTATTTTTTTCTAGAATCAAGATTGCAGGTATAGGGTTTTAAAACAAACCCCTCTAAATGCTAATTAACAAGACAAAAGATAACCAACTAGTGGAAGAATACTGACCATTTGGCAGCTAAGTAGATATTTTTGTAAAGGATGAACAAATATGATGTTATCTTCTTTTCATGTCCCCAGATGACTGCCTGACCAACCAACCAACCAATAAATCAATCAATGTATGCAGCTTAAAATTGATTTTTCTGGGGAGGGACGAGCAGCTCAAAATCTAATACTGGCAGGTGTGTTGTAGCAGCTATCATTGATTATTTTAGCAAACAATTGGCAGTTAAATATTGTACAGAGGTGCAAGATATAGAAAGCCATTAGTCTCGCTTTAACTCCTAATTTGCCAGTTTGACAGTATAAAAATATGATAGTTTAAAATAAACTAAATGATTATAGTAGCTGGAACATTCTCTTAGGCAAGCCAAGTTACAGAAATACCAACCAATCTTTAAAATCTTTAAATTGTGCCAAGAAAACTGTGAAACTACACACTTCTTTGTGATGAATAACAACTACAATCTGTTAAGACCTTGAAATTAAAGATTTTAACATTTAATGTAAAAATTCATCATTACTCAATAAATTGAGCTTGCTTAAGTTTCACTGAAAGTGAGTCAGTCTGGATAACAAAATGCCAATGTACATAATTCACGTGATTTATTATAATCATTTTTAAGAACAAAAAACTGAAAAGTATGGCATGCATATGTATTCAGCCTGCTTTACTCTTCTTCTTCTTCTTCTTTCAGCTGCTCCCGTTAGGGTTCGCCACAGTGGATCATCTGCCTCCATCTCACCCTATCCCTTGCATCCTCTTCCCTCACACCAACCCTCTGCATGTCCTCCTTCACCACATCCATGAATCTTCTCAGTGGTCTTCCTCTTCTCCTCCTGCCTGGCAGCTCCATCTTCAATATCCGTTGTCCAATATATCCACTATCCCTCTTCTGAATATGTCCAAACCATCTCAGCCTTGCCTCTCTGACTTTGTCTCCAAACTTCTCAACATGAGCTGTCCC
>VUQH01039360.1:0-11018 GCA_015106775.1 Etroplus canarensis
CAATACAAGTTATTTAAATACACAGCATACCAAAATGGATAGAGGACATATCGAACAAAGGATGTCGAAGATGGAACTTCCTGGCAGGAGGAGAAGAGGAAGACCACAGAGAAGCTTCATGGATGTAGTGAAGGAGGACATGCAGAGGGTTGGTGTGAGGGAAGAGGATTCAAGGGATAGGATGAGATGGAGGCAGATGATCCGCTGTGGCGACCCCTAACGGGAGCAGCCAAAAGAAGATCGTATCATGAGTTAAGTACGGTGATGATCGTATCGTTGGTTCTCTGCTGATCCAGAACTCTAATAGCTTAAGAGCCAGATTCATTTCCGATGAGCAAGGCAGAGAAGAGAGGAGAGTGAGTACTCACTTTACATTCATTGGATGGCCACAAACGCACCTCTGCAGTAGAATATTAGTTTCAGAAGCAGCTAACTATTAACAGTTTGTTTTGCTTCCACCATGTAATTAATAATAATATACAGATAATGGCTTGTGATCTTCAAAATGGTAGCAAAATATAATTCTTGGTAGATTAGAGATCAGAACATTAAACCCTAAGGACTGCTGCTTTGAAAGACTTGAATCATATTTTTAATGTTACAACAAAATTAGCTTTCTGTTGAAATCTAACTGTTCTTTTAATTGGATTACTTTTTAAAACCCATCTGTGATCCAATTTGTTTGCATCCTAAGACGCAGGGAAAATTCTCCAAAGCCACAGAGGTCATTGTACAGTCGTTTTTGCAAAGCGGTCTCATGACATTAAACTACATGCAACTAGTAAACTGATACATTAAAGCATAAGAATTTGTTTCCCGTGATCTCAGTAGATCCAGAATCCCGGCTACAGCCCTGCAGCTGCTGTGATCCCGATGATCCCCTCCATGTGTATATCTACATTTCCTTTTTCTGTGGCTTCCATAGGAGCCAGTGTTTGCTGCTACTTTCTCTCCTCCACCCGAGCCTTCCTTCCATACATGTGATGAGACATCCAGCCAGGTAGGACAGAGCACCAGGTCTTTACTGCCTTGCACTGCTTGCTCTCACACGCCTGCTTTCATTAAACTGACTAAAATCTGTCCGCTCACTACGGATAGATCATTGAGACTCTTGCCTACTCTTTGATTTGAACTTTTCACTGTCCAGTTTTTTAATACTTAAACATACAGTTAGAATCATAAATATCTGAACAATGACCTTTTTTTAAAAATTAAAAAGAGAAGCCCATCTTGCTGAATGACTGATGAGGCGTCTGTCTATCCACAATTCCTAAGAATTGCTGCCTCTCCTAAAACACTGCTCTCAAACCCATGGCTCCAGAGCTGCATGAAGCTCTTTTCTACATCTCATTTGGCTCCCTATGGCTTAGACAAAGAACTAAATGAATATATAAATTATCCTCTCAGTTGTGTTTGAACCTCAATTGCAGTGGCTTAGCATAAATGGCTAACTTGATCTGCTGCTCGACTTCAAAGTGAAATTGAGTTGTTTATTTTTCGTATATTTAAAGCTATTAGGCCGCTAGTTTAAACATTTTTAGCAACCTAGACTCTCTTTAATTTGATTAATGTGCACAAACTCAAAGTGGCCTGAAAAACTTTATGTAAACCTGTAAGCTATACTTTACCTCAGAGCTGAGATTTTTTTGTTACAACAGCTGAAAGCTTAAGTTAAACACAACAAACATGCAATAAATCTCTTAAATAACTGGGCATAAGGCTCAAATATGTTTTGCGGCTTCATACAGATTTTTTGGGCTCTAGAATTGCTTAAAAATGGCTCGTTTGCCCCCTTACTCCTGTTCTGCATTATTGGTCATATTTTAGTGAAACTTGTACACAATCATCAATGATTCAAGATTCAAAGGGTCTTTACAGTCATTCAAATCTGCAATTACATGAGAGTGGAGCGAAATTAGTCACTGACGCCCCGGTGAACGGCCGATAACGGCAATAAAATAAAATGAGATAAGTGATATAAAATAGGCACAGTGCAGAATGGAGCAAATAAAATATATGTACAAAATAAACAGCAGAGTGATGCTCAAAAGGCTATGGATATCACCTAATGGGTCTTCACTAATGACCCAAACTGTGCTCAAGATCAGAGAGTCATTTTACAGGCATTTTTTCCACTTTCACAAGAATTGCTACTTCCAGGAGTTTTGGTCTGGATTATAACGTTCATAAAATGTTTGTGTGTGCAAGAACTATGGCTGACAGCTGATTGATCTCTTTCTGTACTCCACACATTATGATAACCTATGAGTTGTAAACAAGATGAATCACTGTGTCACTGACGTTCTGGTTTATAATTTTGCCTCTATACTCCACAAATTACTTCTGAGCCTCTGAAAATGGGGGGTTATGTGTTAAAATGGCTGTAATTCTTAAACAGTTTAGCCTCCTGACTTAAAACTGAAAGACTGCACCTCCATTACATCTTGATTTTTTTGACTCCAAATCCTGTGAGGTGACGCACAGAGGCAAAATTATACATTTGTGTCATTGTCCAAAAACTTATGGATCTAACTGTACACTTGCAGGCAAAGCTATTATGGTAAAAGCACATTAGTGATACGTTTTCAGTCCTTGCCGCTTGTAGAACCAGCATGTCAGCCCCTGTAGCTTCTAATGCTTGTGCAGAGCTTGGATGTTTTCTTTCATCTTTTCATCCTCTTCTCTTAATCCTCATCTTTTCTTACCATCCTCTCATTCATCCCCCATGTGAAGGCCAACAGATCTCCCAGACCTGTGCAGGTGGATGAAAGACACCCCTGGAGACGGAAGGTGACCCTGTCAAAACTGTACACAGCTTTCTCGGCAGTACCTCCCACTCCCTTAGTGGCAGACTTTGCACAAATGCTCAGCAGTCAAAGCTTATTCTGCTATATTCAATATTTTTCTTTTATTTTGGTCACGTCATCTCTTAATATTCCTCAGATGTAGGTGAAGGGCTTAAGTGCTGTCAAAGGTGAGGATTATTTGCTGTGCATGTTGGTGTCTTTGTTGGTTTGGCACTTGGTCTCTTTGTGAATGTGGGAAAAGTCAACATTTTAAACACAGGGAGTCCGCAAGAAGACATCATCATGTAATCTGTGATCCTGTGCCGGCTCCATTTTGTTGGGTAGATTTTACTGACAAGTGCAACTTAAATGGAGCCTAATGTATCAGGGGTGTCGGGCCACACAGGAAACAGAGAATCACATCAGGGGCCAGATGTTTGTAGTTATTAGTTCATCTGGCCAAAGGCTTGATGAGCTAATGCCATGGCCTCCCATCCATCCACAATTCACAAGACCTGCTACTTCTCTTAAGGCAGGGGTCTCTAACTTCCAGCCCGGTCAAAAATATCATGTAATTTGGTCCTTTAAAAGGTCACATGGCAATTATATAATTTAATTTGGCTGAGTTGCATTTTTTTTAACATATTTTTGACATCAGATTGCATCCTGCAAGTAGGGGGCGAAGGCCAGAAGCCACCCACAGACAAAGTTTACTCAAACTTGTACGTAGTGATCACATAATAGGTCATAGTTTATTTTATGAGCACATTTCCATTTTCACAAGAATCGCTACTCCTCCTCGAGTATTGGTTATAATTTGAACAAATTTACACACAATGATCAACTAATGCGTAAAGGTCACATTTGTCATCCTGCAGCCTCTTTTCTATTTTCACGAGAGTCGCTACTCCTGAGAGTATTGGTCAAGACTATTCATAACGTCATGAGTATGACTGTGGCCCTCTGCCTTCATTGGGTCATTACTGCATAATAATGTCTTAGGCTAGGTTAGTGTCCCTGTAGAGTAGTGGTTTACACAAACAAAAGGTCCAAACAAAAGGAGGGTTACTTCAGGAAGGGCATCCGGTGTAAAACCTCTGCTAAATTACCGATGCAAATTAATCCGCTGTGGCGACCCCTTGGGGAGAATGCAAGGGAGCAGTTGAAGGTACATTCAGTGTCTTAAGCTCAGTTGGAGGAACTTGGGCCGTTGACCTAGATGCAATAGTCTGCGACTTCTCAGTGGAGTTTTACTTTCTTTCTATATTTCACACATTACAGGAACCTGTGAACTGTGATAGATCGCGAGCCAAATGAGCTACTACATAATTTGACATTGTTGTTTGGCGTGACCACACAGCTTTCTCGTTTTTTTTTTTTGTTTTTTAAAAAATATTTTCTCTGCACAAACCCTCAATCTAGAGAAAAGTTGCACAAAAAGTTGTTTAATCATCATACCATTAAGCCAGACAAAAATGTGCAGACATTAAAACCAAATCCACCCTTACATAAAATCAAAAGAAACTTTAACTTTGTTCTTTTTTCTGTAAGTCTCACAAGGCCTGTTTCAGAGGCTGTGACTCTGTAGTTTACCTGTACTGTAGCTTTCTGGTATGAAAGTGGCTTCACATAGATACCTAAACTTACAGTTTCTGAGTCATCTCAGTATCTTCTGTATTTTGTTCTGGCTATATACTTCTATACAGGGATCGTCTCTTTGCATGGGCCTCTCTTTGCACTCAGTCTCTCCCCTCTTTTGACACTATCTGCCTTCAGTATCCACTTTCCTGGATTTGTGCTATTTTGCATTAGCTGGCCTTTTAGTGTTTCTGGTACAGGGAAGGTGCAGTGAACTGTGTTTAATTTGCCATAAATGCGGCGCCTAGATGTCGCCGTGCAGCTACAGCTGGCTGGGCCAAACAAGATTTATTGCCTGGATTAAAAGGGCCACATTTGTCCCTTGGGCTTTGACACACGTGGCTAATATGATTACAACAGTCTAAAACCCAAATTTTAATAAGGATGTTGATGAAATAAATTTAAGTAGATAAATATAAATGGTCACAAAATGTCCCTGGAATGCATCACATGACACAAACTGTTGCTGTGTTAGGAGGTGCATGAGGTTGATTGGCTTCTCTCTCCTCTTTTCTCAGAGACTAGCAGAGGCTGAGATTGAGTCTCAGAGGATCGAGGCTCACATGTCCATTGAGGAGAGGAAACAGCTGATCGTGGCCCAAGAGGAGGCCTGGAAGACGAAAGGACACGGAGCCGCCAACGACTCGACCCAGTTCACTGTGGCTGCACGCATGGTGAAGAAAGGTCAGAGGGCGAAACGACCTCGCATACTTTGCACTCTCCAAAGGCTTACGTATCTGTGCTGAAATGCACTCTGGCAGTGCAGCAGAGCATTAAGTCCACAGTCCAGCCTCAACTCTTTGCCCTGAATCCTTCAAAGCTGCCTCCGTAGTTAGCATCTTGGGGAAAATGACTCTCCTTTTCCCTTCATCAGGCCAGAGAAGCTACTCCAAGGCCTCTGCTGAAGCCCAAAATGATTTACTGGTTGGAGCTTTCTCCTCATTAGCTCTGCACTCAGTCTGACGTGGCAACTGATAGGTTTCATTTGTGCTTTGTGGGAGTTAGTGCACTTAAGCACATTTTAGGTAATCAAAGGAATAGTAAGGAATCACATCAGAAATAAGCTTTTCATGCATTGTAAACCTCTTTAACTGGCTGCCTTTAAGGCTGATTTTGTTAGCAGCTTTAAGAATTGCTGCTTTTTATTCCTGATCTGTATGACACCTACGCCTGTTGTTTTTCTGTGTAAGCCTACAAACTGACGTCAAGGCAAACCATCTTCCAGTCTCAAACTGTTGATCATAGAATTAGAAAACTTAAAAACGAAAATTAATGTAACTGTGTCGTTGCATGTGTAAGTGTGCCTGTGTTCATGCAGGTCTGGCCTCCCCCACTGCTCTCCAGTCTCCTGTGCTGTCCAAACCAAAGAACAGCAGCCTTGCCATCTCCAAGCCTCAGGAAGGTGAGGTTTTCTTCTTCTTTTTTAAATTCTTCTGTGTTCTTTTTCAGTTTTATTTACATAGTGACGATTCACAACAAAATTTGCTTCAAAGTACTTTGCACTTTAAGGTAAAGACCTTGCAGTATAAGAGGAAAAAACCCAACAATCTCATAATCCCCTTTGAGCAGCACTTGGTGACTGTGGGAAGGAAGAACTCCTTTTTAACAGGAAGTGACCTCAGGTAGAACCAGGCTCAGGGAGGGGCAGCCATCTGCCTCGACTGGTTGGGGGTGAGGGGAGAGAGAAGAGAGAAAGCAGAGCAGCATTTGATTTAGCAGGGCTTCTGAAGACTGGATTGTTCGCCTACTGCTTGAACATGGCTTGGAATAATGACAGGACTTCGTGTCCTCGGCCGTCACCTGACGTTTATTTTCCAGTCCAAACTGAAATGTTAAGTTGAACTGAGATACATTCCTTTAAGTCATTTCTGATCTGACCCATTAGGCTCACAGTTGGACTTTTGGTGCTAAATGTATACTTTTTTATTTGGATACTGTGAAACTTAATTGTTTTTTGCTTCTTTTTCAAAAGACATGGAGGAGATGTCTGATACTGAAGGTTTACTCTCCTTTTCTTTTTTGCTATCCATCATAATCATCAAAACCACAAATATCACTGACATTATTGAAACCAGTGTTGCTGTGAGACTTCTATTAGCCTGTAAAGTCTAATAGAACGTACACCATGGGATGGTGCTCAGATGGATGAATGTGCATGAGTCTGAAGTGCAGAAGAGTTCATATTCAGCAGCTGTGTAATGCTTGCGACCATGTTCAGATTAACGACATTGTGACTATAAGTTTTTATCATGCTCATTACTTTATGTCAATGACGGCATCAGTGGTGACATGAATGAGAAG
The DNA here is from genome assembly GCA_015106775.1 of Etroplus canarensis. NCBI lineage: Eukaryota > Metazoa > Chordata > Actinopteri > Cichliformes > Cichlidae > Etroplus > Etroplus canarensis. The sequence goes on from VUQH01039360.1 coordinate 6,726, forward strand.
AACCTCAGACTGCCTGTCTGTTCAGCCAAAATCAAACCTGGTGAACGCTGTTGGCTCAATCAGTTGTGGCTGTGTGTGTGTGTGTGCAGAGATCAAGGCCGTGCCAGATCTGAACTTGGAGTCAGACAGGAAGCTGGATAAACTTGAGTCATTCCTTGGCAAGCTCAACAGTAAAGGTGAGTTCTGCACAGCATGCAGTCGACAGCTTCAGTAGCACATTAATATTAGTGGTACCTGTTTACATTTACACTATACGGCTACCTAAACATTACACCTACAAGAGTTTTTATGACATCCCATTTCTAAATCATGAGGCACTGATGAGAAGTTGGTCCCACCTTTACAGCTATAACACCTTCCACTCTTCTGGGAAGGCTTTATACAAGATCTTGGAGTGTCTGGGAATATTTGCCCATTCATCCTGAAGAGCATTTGTGAGGTTGATGCTGGACAAAAGGGCCTGACTCAGTCTCTCTTCTAGTTCATCTCAAAGGTGTTTGATGGGGTTGAGGTCAGGGCTCTGTGCAAGCCAGTCAAGGTCTTCCACTCCAGACTCATCCAGCAATGCTTGCTTTGTGCACTGGGGCACAGTTGTGCTGGAACAGAAAAGGGCCTTCTCCAAAGTGTTCCCACAAAGTTAGAAGATTAGAATTATCCAAAATGTCTTGGTCAGCTTAAGCATTATGATTTTCCCTGCACTGGAAATAAGGGACCCAGGCCAACCCCAGAAAAACAACACAGCATTATCCCTCCTCCACCAAACTTTGCAGTTGGTACACTGCAGTCAGGTGGGCAACGTTCTCCGGGCAGTTTCCAAATCCAGATAAGAGAAGCACAGTTAGACCACATTTAAACCATTCCATCTGACACTTGGCTCTGTGCTTGGTGATGTAAGGCTTGCATGCAGTTGCTTGGCCGTGGAAATGCATGCCATGAACTCCTGGTGCACGTTTTTTGTTCTGATGTTAATGCCAGAGGCGGTTTGAAACTGTGCAGTTACTGAGTCAGCAGAGTGTTGGCAGTTCTCATGCACTCTGCGCCTCAGCACTCGGTGACCCCGCTCTCCAACTTTACATGGTCTGCCAGTTCATGGCCGATTTGCTGTGGTTCCTGAACACTTCCACTCTCTAGTAATACCACTTGGTTGATGATGGAATACTGTTACAGTACCATACTCTGATTCAGCGAGCTCTTTAGAATGACCCATTCTCTCACAAATGTTTAAGACAGACTGCATGGCTAGCTGCTTGATTTTTAAACGCTTGAATTCAATGATTGATAGGTGAGTCCCAATACTTTTGTCCATATAGCTTAGATACAAGATCTGTGTGCCAGACAAACAATCATACCTTGATATTATCATGCAATACATGTCATTATCTCATTACCTTCCACAAAAGCAGCATGTGAGATGGACCGAGCACATTTATGAAAACAGAGCGGTCAACATAAAGATTTCAGAGGTTGTGTTTAAAGCAGTTTGGCTTTTTCTTTCAGGAGCTTCTGCAATTTTCAAGAAATTCTGTAAAAACCAAATAAAATCTTATCACTGGGTAATCCGTTCTGTTTCTTTGAAGTGGGCTTGTGTGAGGTTCTGCTCCACAGTCATACTGCAGGGAAACGGACAGGACTACTGCGGCGGTTACACTCAACCAGATTACTTTATCAAAAAGTCATTTTACCTCACAAAACATGAGCTGTTCATTTACTGCTGCCTTGATTTGTTGGATATTTTAATGGTTTAGTCAAAACACAAAAGTGTAACAAAGCAGCTGAGCATCCTCTTTTTTTTCTGAATTAAAAAAATCTGTTTTTGTAAACACAGTCTGGTGGCTTTTAAAATGGCAACTTTTTTTTAGGGAGTTGTTTCTGTAAATCACTTTCCCAACTATTGCCATGCATACGTTTTTGTTGTTGTAAGTTAACATCTATCCAAATTCATTTTTGGAGCAGCGTTGTCTCTTTCTCCATGCCGGAGGAAAACTTTGAGAGTAAGTTTAAAGTGTAAGGCGGGACTGAGGGGCGAGCCATGCGAGTCGGAGAAGTGTGATGAAATAAAATATCAGTACATCGCTCAGCCTCAGTGGAGAAGCATGCATTCTATATCTTTGTGGTATCCAGTAGTAACGGCAAGTTTTGGGGTTGTTTTTGATAAACAATGATTTGATCCCATGTCTGTTTTTGACATTTGGAGCCAAGAAAACGAAAGGAAAAAAAAAGTGTGTCTGTCTTTTCTGTCTGCAGTGTCAGGGCTGCCAGATGCAACCATCACGGTGATGGAGAAGAAGGTAAAGGAAGTGATGACCCTCGAAGATGAAACTTTTTCCAAGTTCTACCGCCAAGTGGAGGAACTCCCCTCCAACACCAACAAAGTGGAGATAGATGACGACTTTGATGTCATCTTCGGCCCCCAAGTGCCACAGTAAGTTCCCAATGCCTGGCATAGTTTGGGAGTATGAGGCTTGACTCCTCATTGAGTGTGAGACTCGTTTCTGTTAACCACGACCCCTCACCTTTGACTTCTCTTGCAGGCTGACCTCAGAGATGGTACAGCACAAGCGGGCGGTGCGCCCAGCTCGTAATGTCCAGTCATCCAGGAACCCTCTGAAGATGCTGGCCGCCAGGGAGGATATCAGGCACGAGTACACAGAGCAGAGGCTCAACATCGGCCTGCTGGAGAGCAGAAGGATGAATGCTGAGAAGAGTGAGTGAACTGCAGTGCGAAGCGCTGATTGTGAAGTTAAGCATGCTGACATTACCCGCAACATTTTACCATAATTATCTCCAAGTCTTGTAAAAATATGTGGTGTGAAGTTTTTCAGGTTGCTTTTTACCACATTTACAGCAGTATTTGCAAACATTTTAGAGAGGTAGTGGGATTACATCAGGGATCAGCTCTGAGCCCCTTCTTGTTTTCAGCAGTGATTGTGAGAGCAGGGAGCAGGTGGAGGCATGCACTGGAGAGAAGAGGAATGAAAGTCTGTTGAAGACAGAGTGCATATGTGTGAATGAGAGGGAGGCAGGTGGAATGGTGAAGGTGCAAGGGGTAAAGGATTAGTTGTCACCGCCATACCCTCCTTCATCTGCTCCCTGCCAGCATGTCTAGTGAAGGTGCACTGCTGAAACTTTGGACGACCACCACAGCACCTCTTCCAGTGTTTCCAGCTAAATTGCTGGTTTGCTGGCAGGCAACAGATTAAGGATTATTTTCTCCGAACTTTTAGCACTTCATCTTTTTAAATTTTGAACACTATATTTCTTTGTTAGTATCTCTGTGACCAGTGTCTTGTATTTGGTAACTCTTATGTTGTTCCTCCAGTCTTTGCCAGTCACATGGGAGTTGGCCTGCCTTGCTTTAATGCGTGTCAGACTGCGCTGTGATGTGAGAAATGAGGGGACAAAATCTCTAATTTCCTTCTTCCTGTGATGATATAACCATGCAATCACTGAAGAACTGTCCAGCTCTTCTTAGTCTTTCTTACACTGGCAGAGAAAGATGTTTTCACCAATGGATACCCAAAAAAGGGGCGGTAAAGCAGCAATGTCTGGTATAAATGATCACTTGCATCGTGCACTATAAAAACTTCTCGCTATGAATTAACTTCCCCAAGCTACTTCGGGACTTGAGCTGACCTACATGTGTCCTTTTCCTGTGATTGTGCAGAGCGGTCCTCAGAAAGCCTCGGCGTTGTTTACGAGCTGCACGTGCTTTGCAGCATGTTTTGAGCGCGACGTCAAAGAGTCCATGCATTCTTCTTCTAGACTAGCATTAACCCTTCGAGACTGCTTGTCGTATAGAAATCTTTAAGTTCATGCCTGAATGACTGTCAGTCTTTTTACTGTAAAAGAGTGAAGTGCTATGAATTAAAATGCTTCTTTGCCGGTTTCCTCATGTCTGTGCTCTGATCTCTGCAGTGAATAAGAACTCTGGTTTCTCTGAAGTGGCTCTGGCTGGTCTGGCCAGCAAGGAGAACTTTAGCAACGTCAACCTGCGCAGTGTCAACATCTCCGAGCAGATGTCCAACAACAGTGCCGTGCCTTACAAGAAGCTTATGCTGTTGCAGGTCAAAGGTCAGTCAAATCACAACAGGATCACTGCATACACTTACAGTAATACGTTACATAACCCACCAGTGTGTTTTCTCCCTGTTAGATTGATTTTAATAATTAGCTGATGGGTTGTGGAAGTGGGACTGAGACCAACTGCTGTGCTTTTTCCTACTTTTTTTTTTTTTTTTTGGATTTTTTTTTTTAAGTTTTTTTGTTTTTTTTTTTTTTTTTTTTCAGCCCCAC
>VUQH01039362.1:0-12524 GCA_015106775.1 Etroplus canarensis
TTGTTAAATTTCTCTTATAAAGCATCAGAAAATGGAATCCACTTTTACTATGATTAATCAACATTTTTTTCACGCTAGTCTAAAACACAAGGCTTTTTCAGATTCCAGCTTCTCACATTGAAGAAATTGGAAGGAATATTGACTTTCTTGTTGATTATCAGAATTCTCATCTTTGAACATGGCCAGCTTACATGGTGGTCTGAGTCCTTATTTTTTTACCTTCAGAGGAGCCCTTTGTAGCTTCTGATGTACTGTGTGTTTAAACAAACAGGATAAATACAGTGATTGCAAGAGGCAGACTGTCCTTTGCTTCAAATGACTATAAAAGGATAGATTTTTGCTAAGATATGATCGATTGGGAATGTCAATAGGTGTCTCCTGTGGAATTTCTGACTTTAATTTAAAGAAGGAAAGATCAGACTGAGGTGTTGCAAGAATTGACAAATTTAACACAGACTCATTTTTCCATCTTTGCTGTTGTCTCTCCATGCCATTGTTGACTGTCTATGTTAGTGGCCTTTAAGATGAAGGACCTGAATTCCTGGGCATAGGAAACAGGGCTGGCTCACATGTTGCATTTAATTTGTGGAATTTTTGAGAGAAAATTGTCACTGACAAAGTCACACTGGAGAGCAGAATCGGCATCACAATCCAATTTTCCACAGCGTGAAGAACAGGACATGCATAAGTACATATTGTTCAGCCCTCCTCACTTTCCATTTCTACTGTGCGTCAGAGAAAAGCATTTAAAATGTGGTGTGACTGGCTATTGTGAGCCCATCACCTTTTTAACCTCAATCCCTCATTCTCTGCCTCTCAAGCATGCTCAGTGCATACCATTGCAGTTCTTCATTTAGAGAGAGAAGAAAAAAATGGAGTACTGGAAAGGTGACAAGAGGACTTGGAGATTAAAAAAAAAAAAAAATAAAAACAGCCTGATTTCTACCTTCATCAAGCTCCAGATGCAGATAGCAGCAGACTTCTTGCTCCCAAGCAACCAGGATAAAAAGGATGAAGGCTGTAATGTGGCAGCACAGATTGATTCTCATCATAATCTGTTTCTCTATCAGCTCAGGCATAGTTTTGCGCAGAAGTACTTTTTAAATAGACATCCTGCCTCTTTTTATGTTATTATGCCATGCAACCTCATCCTTCCAGCCACATTGTCTCATTCTTTCCAAATCTGCATTATTCCTGTTTGAGCTGATATGCTGTCTTGCAGGTTTATCCCTGTTTGCAATCACCACTGAACGTGTGAGAAGACTGCGGACTGGCTTATCTTATTTGGAAAAAAATTTTCAACTAAAAAAAAAAAACTCCAAATAACTTGGGTATCGAGTCATCTGTAAACACCACATGTTGGGAATGAGAGTACAAGAACAAGTAACTTTTACCAGCCATGGCAATGCAGATGGAAATTGGCTCGTTGCTAAATCTGGTAAAATGTGGCCTTTCTGACATATAAAAGCTAATGGATAAGCAGTTGGAATAGGTGGAAGCAATGTTTAAGTATGAGGTGGAATCGAAAAGGGACTGCACCTCCTGAAAGCAAAACTGTTGCCACCATCCCCTTCAGCTGTCTTGTCACACATGGAAAACTTTAGTCCCATTCTGCGCCAGCTGCGATGGTTGCTGGATCTCCTCCACTGCATTAGAACCTTTCACTTGGATTTTATTTTCTAGGAGAAGAAGTCATAAGAATCCACGTTTTTGGTGGGGAGTGACCCAAAAATAAAACCCAATCCAGAAATTGGGATATTTTTTATATTTCAAAAATATCTAATAAATAAAACAACAAAAGAGAATATGAACATTTTTATATATGTGATCAAAAGTTGCTCACCTAATTTGATGCTCCACTCCCTTTTCTCACTTAACCTGCACCCCTGCACCCCTCCACCCACACCACTGCCTTGCATGCTCTTTAAGGTTGCCTTGACTATTTTTGTCTGTAGTCAGGTCTAACAGGGGCTGTTTATGCTGGAGCTGCAAGGATACACAGATGTAGACAAGCTGGGTGGGTTGGGCACTGGTGCTAACTGCTCCGGTGAGACACTCGTAGTAACAAGGAGGGCAGAGAAGGTCCTTTGCAAGAGTGGACTGGCTTAGAACAGCAGTGCCTTTTGTGTCTGCCTGTTTCTGAAGGTTATTTATAAATTCTGTAAACCCACTGCACATTCCAGGCTGCCACAGGCACAAGGAGGGCTGCACCTCACCCATGTATGTCCTCTTTGTCTCCGTAAGCAGCTTTATCGTAGCTGTCGTGATCGGGAGTGACATTGCTCACTGCTGCTGATATCTAGTCTAATGAAGGTTACTGTTAGGAAAAAATGCTGTTTCTTTTTGTAGAGGTACATGAATAAGATTCAGTGCCTTTTTTTCTTGTTGGCTGTTGCATTTTTATGGCCACTGCTTGTGGTCTTCCATGACTCATTAATGGGAGGTGCTTCCTTCCTTGGCAAAGGATTGCTCAGTTTAATGTTAGCCTATTACTGAACTTGACTACTTTGAAAAGTGTGACCCTTTCAGTCCAAATCTCTTGGGACTTCATCTTCTGTGCTTATGGAAAACATGAATCACATTTCCCTGGACAGCTTTTCAAAACCAGCATGGGTCAATAATGCTTTCACGGTCTTTTATTAGTTAGATGTTGTATTTGCTTCATCTTTCAGACTGTGGATAAGTCTCAGGAAATTAGGATTATTGTGGCTTCCTTGTGTTTATATATACTTTTTAATTTAGGTTACTTATCTAAAATGTGCCAGTTGCTGATGAAGATATAATTGTGCTTTCTTGTCCAGAATGTCTCAGGAGAGTCATTTAGAAGAGGTTTATCCAGTTCTTCCTCTTTTCCGTTTTCTTCTGGCTGCAGTAATCCACATGTTTCCTGTAGCCATGATCAGAGAACTGTTGGAAAGCCAAGTGCTACAGGATACCCTCTCCCCACCCTCTGAACCATTGAACCAGACGCCATTTTTGACCAACAGCAAAGGTCATAGAGCTATCAAGCCCAAATATACACCATGGAAACAGAAATCCTGTCATTAATTTAAGTTTTGGAATTGGGTGTATTGCACAGTGTTCTCCAAAGGATGTGGTTGATGTTGACTACAAACAAGCAGGAAAAAAAAGTTGTTTCACCACTAGCCTTCTTGGCTTTTTATGTAAAAGGAATGATCAAATCTTTGAAATACAAAGCTGCACTATGTTTTTTTTTCTTTCTCTATGTTCCTGATTATTGGCAGGCTTTGAAACAGTTTTCTGTTCCTATAAATGTTAATCCTGAGTGCAAATCACTGTGAAGCACTCTGAAACTGAGGTCTGCTTTGTTCTGCTGTGCAGCCTGAAAACACTGAAGATGAACTGTGATCAAAAAGAACCTTGCCTTTCCAGTAAAGGTAGTCGTAACTCTAGTCATTGATATGAGCTGATCAAAAGTCAGTATAAGTCATTGGGGTGCAGCCACCTGCTGCACTAACTGAATAGTTTGATCATAACTTTGAGCATAAAGCCAATACCAGCTCCTCTAACTAGTTGGTTTCACACTGAACCCATCACCTTGTTTAGTTGTAGCATCTCAACTGTGCCACACCCCTCTTTCCCACGCTGCAGTAAAGGATTGGATTGCTTTCTGTATTAAAACACACACTTGTGCTGAGTTGCTGTGGGAACTATCCATCTAGTCTGTTGGCTTAGCATCTGAGTGGACAGAGCCAATTTTTCAGGGCTTATAGTGTAACCAGGATGTTTTTTGTGTTTCTCTCCACCAGTCAAAAGCTAAGAAAAAGCTAAATCGCTGTCCAATCTTAGTCAGTGGTTATAAGATTACGTAACCCTTTTGCTCTTAACATGGGCCTGTATGCAAGTTTGCTCAAAAAATTAGTCAGTAGAACTTAGAGCTAAAGAACTGTGCAAAAGTCATGAGCCACCCCTTCTTCCTTTTATATTTTGCCAGGGAAACAGGAAATAGGCGTAACAGTTCCTTGAAACATGCAAACAAAATACAGTACACAATACAAAAACAGAGTTTTGACCATTCTAATGAGCTTGAAAGACATTGTTTGAAATTAACACCTTTATTCTTCATTGCAGTCTGAACTCTCTTGGGCATTCTTGTATTTCTTTAAGTGGTCTTCAGGAATATTTCTCTGGGCCTTTTTAAAGGACATTCCAAAGCTCTTCTTTGGATGTTGGCTGGCTTTTTGTTCCACTCTCTGTCAAGCTGATCCCACACTGCTTCCATAATGTTGAGGTCTGGGGAATTGGGATTCATCACTCCATTTGCCGCTAATTTTCAGTCCAGTCCTTGTGTAATTTGGCATACATCAGCCTTTTCTCCATATCTTCCTTCCTTAAGAATGGGCTTTTGACGGCCACCCTTCCATGGAGACCATTTCTGATGAGGCTCCAGCGAACAGTAGATGGATCAACTGAAGGACCAGATGGGTCTCTTAGGTCCTGTGTCAAGTCTTTTTGTCCGTTTGTCCAGTTTCCTCAATTTTTTTAAGGACACAGTGAACACCACGGTGAGTTAAGTTTCCAGCTAATAGCTCTTTTAGATTACTTTGTTGGTGCAAAAATACAGTTTTTATGCCTGCTGAACTGCTTGTCTTTGGCATTTTCATTCATTCATTTTTGTTTGCGACAGGCTGCTAGTCAGAAAACCTCTAAACATAGAATTTAAAATTGGTTCATTGCTAAGTTGTCTGTGTGTAGACACAGCACTGGTTCATCTGTTGTGTTAGGTGCCTTTTAATGCTTGATTCACACATCAGTGTTACATTAGCAAACTAAACTGACTGGATTGAAAATGAGTGAAAAGCAGCCAATGTCCAAAGCAAAACTTTGAAAGACCTCCAGAAAGCCTGGAGAACTATTGCTCAAGACAACTTTTTTTAAAAATTCAAGAAAGTCTGGCTCCTTTTGAAGCAAAATGTAAAGAAATTATGGGTGGCTCAAGACTTTTGCACAGTACTGTAAGCAGACTACAAATGGAAAACAGTTTCCCATACTAGCTGCTTGTCTCTTGCCTATTTTGGATATACGTATGCAGATGTCTACTTATACAGATTAGTATTCACCTTAGTAGGTATTCAGGTTTTGTGTCCTGATAATCTAAAGCCAGATAATGTTGCTTTATAGCCCTTATGTCCCAGATCGCTCTTTCCATGGAGTGAACATCTGTCTAAGGCGATCAGTTACCCTCTTTGCCTCCTATGACAACAGGGCTCTTCTATTTGCAGAGTAAAGTTTCTGAAGTTACTTCAGTTATTATGCCTCTGCCACAGACATTATGTTTTTTGGGTTGTCTGTTCATCCTTCTCTTAAAAATTTCGTTACCACTACAGGAGTTGACGACTTTACAGGATCTCTTTCAAACTTTGCGTTGTTAACATCTATGATGGGTGGAAAATCTGATCATATTTCTGAGATTGCGGGGTCAAACAGAGTTGGATTTAAGGCGGAGGCACACTGGATGAGTTCTGGGCATTTCAGTCTACTATTTGTTATTTTAGCTACCTGAGAAAAGTTACCTAAAACTAATGGAGAAAAGTAAAACTTTCTTCCTCTTTTGGTGGCACAATTGAGCTATCATTTTTCTGGGCAATTTTGCACCCATTGGCAGACAGAAATGCATAGTGAAAACAAAGCTCACAGGCAACCAGTCTAAACCCTATAGGGTGTCATTATTCTGTTTCCATTACTCAGTGTCACGGTGACTGTGTTGCAGCTTCCCTGCAATCTGCTCATTAGATTAACTGGTGATTCTAAACAGTAGGTGATGTAAGTTTCTCTCTGCGTTAGTGCTATGAGGGACTGGTGACCTGTCCAGGTTATCCTCCACCTCTTGTCCTGTGACAGCTGGGATATACCCCAGCCCCTCCTATGACCCTGAATTTGATAAGATTTTAAGAAAATAGTTGAATTGCTTCATTAATAGTTTTCTAATTTGTTTGTTGCTTCTGTTTTGTTGATATTTTTTTTTCACTTTGTCTTAGACACACTTAGACTGAACCATTGCAAAGAACCAACCATCTGCAATTCCTACAAGTGCATGCAGCAGAGACTTTCCTTTCAATGTCAAAGGAAAGTCAGTAATGAAGAAGAAACATTCACATCAATAGTAACTTTTCTGCAATGATAGCTGTTAAACAGGATGACATGGTCTTGCTCAGGAAAGGTAAAAATTCAAACTTCTTTCTTCTTACTGACTAGTGTTGCTCACACATCATGTTTAAACTGAGTTATATTTGAATTAACACGTAACTGGGGCAACATGTTGCAGAAATTAAACTTTGTGATGAACTCTGATTTGCTGCAGCAGCTCATTAGGTTGACATTGTCTTTTATTCCTGCCTCTGCTGCAAGGACGTTTCTTTTAACAAATTGTTGCACAGTGATACAGTATATAATTGCCAGAGGCTTAAACCTTTCCAGGCTTTAAACAATAAAAATGTAAATGAATAATGGAGGTGTGTTAGACTGAGTGGAGAATTTGTGCCTGAGGATTACATCATCTTGAACTGCAGAAATAAGATATCAGAGGAGTCTGTTGGAAGCTGAGGCTTAGTGAGGGCTGGTGACCTCTGCCTGAATCTGTGGGAGGCCTCAGATCTGTGCTGTCAGGCTTGTGGAGCTGAATTCCAAACACACCGTCAAACCCACTCTTTAGTCTGATGCTTTTTTTTTTATCCTGTGAAAGCTTTAAGTGCAGAAGCTTGACAGTTTGCATTGCATCTGTGAAGGCAAATCATGCACAAAAAGCTAATTTGTGCCTGTGTTTACTTCTGAGTCTTTACAGGTGTGTACAATTTCCACTAAAGAGGCCCATGGGCCTAAAAGATGGGAAAGATGGTGAGTGGAGTGATTACTGAAATTCTTTCCTTGCAGACTTTTAAATTAAAAGCTTAGACAGAGGTGTCAGGGTGTATCACTAGTTGTATGGAAGTAAGGCGTGGATGGTTGCCATTAAGGTCATGCTATTCCAGTAGGCCTATTAAAGGCTTGAACTTTGAACCTGAGCTGTGCCCTGTCAATCAGCCCTCCACCACAGTGACATGACCCTGAAAATTGACACCAGTGTCTCTTTCGTATCAATTTATCTTTCTGTTCTTCCACTCTTTCGTCATCCCAGCTCACTCGTTCTGCCAGATGTTTCTTTAAAAACCCTCATGTTATCTTTTATGTTAACTTTCATGATTTTGGCAGATGTAACAGTAAAGGACTGAACAGTGAGCTGACACAAGGTTTTAAACCAAAGTGAAAAGTAATGCATTTAAAGGCTCACTTTTTTAAGGCCTCTTTCAATTTCATTACATCAGACAGTGTCTGGTCTGACAATAATGTGTTCTTGTAAATCAGATAATTTTTAAAGGAAAGGCTGCTTAGTAATGTCATATAACAACTGTACAGTCAGTCAGACCCGTTTATTGACTTGGCATGAATTGGAGGGATTATCACTCGCCACTTGGGATGAAAGGGATATAGAGCTACTCCCACAGAATTGGTGCTTGTGAGTCACTAGTTGCTGTTCTTTACTGAGACCTTTTGATGCTGGGACTTAATGTATTTTTTCTGCTTACTTTATCCCTCTTTCATAGTTTAGACTTTTTGATTTTATCATTTTTGTTTTATCTTTAACTAAAGTACTGACTGAAAAGCAGCAAGCAGATACATGCAACATGTTTTGAAATGTATCCCAATGAACATTTCATCACCTTCATTTTCTCTCATTGCGTGTAGTGTTTATAGTAATTTAATTGTGGGCGGGGACTGTTTTGAAACATTCCCATTGTGTTGAGGGACAGCAACTTATGTAACTAATGAAAGAAACTTTTTAAACTCTCTATCCTTTTCATGACATCTGCCTTTGATTTTTTTTTTTTTTTTTTTAAAGTACCATAACTTGTAGAGGTTCAAAGTTCAATCTTGGACTTGAAAGGCAGCTCTTCTGGGGCTTTTGATCATATCATGTGTCTCTAGTAGATCGATAGCTGGCTACTAAATTGACTTTGACATAAGAATTTTATTTTCGTTTTTATGTTGGGCAACTGACTTTTCCAAAGCCGAGAAGGACTTTTAAAGATCAGTTTATAAGCCAACATGAACAAAAGTGCTTAAAGTTACCAGAAAATTGGATTTTTGAAAAACAAGAAAACTTGATTTGTTGATGGTCATGTGATAAATTTAACCAATAAGAACCCATGGTGACACGTGTCACAGACACTTTAAGTGTTCTACAATCTTCCTTATAAAGCTTTATACCTTACCTTAACTTGTGAAATCCTTAAGTGAAAAAAGGGTCAAGTTTCTTATGGGTTTAAAGTTCCTCAATGGCTGCAAACCTTGGGCCTCAAGTCCTTGTAAATAACCAACAACTATCCTACCTGTTCTTACTCCTGATAATGAAATCCGAGTCTGTAACAGTCCCTGAATGGGACAGAAATTTATTAGGCTACTTTAGAAAATGAAAAGCATGTGCAGTCTATAGTTTACAGGCTAATGCCTAAATGCCAAAAAAATTTGCTCTCTTTTTCTGAACTGACAGTTACATTCCTATGTGACATAGGATTGTGGCTACATCCTGGTCTCGTGAAGACCAAGCACCAAGGCACTCCTCCTGTACTTCATGAACCTAGCAAGTTAAGGTTGCGTGAGCACCTGATCGAAATCCACCTACCCCTTCACTCTCATCTCTTCTGGGAGCACTCATTTTTTTCATTTTAGGAGGGCTCTTTGTTTGCTGTGTAATGGCCGCAGTTCTGACCTCAAGAATCTGGCTCAGCATGGGGTTTTGCTCCAAGCTGCACATCAGACCTTTTTATAACTACTTATAAAGGGAGGCATAGCCCCAGGTCTTCTGGCAGAGTACTACAGGTTGTTCCAAGGACTCTGCGAAACATAAAGGTGACCTGATCTTTCTGTGAGAGCTATGAGGTCTGTACCAGTCTGCCAACACTGAGGCTATCCAGATCAGTAGCATCTTTTTTACAGCATGTCTCAAAGCAGAGTTATACAGGGAAGCATTTTTTACAAGCTGCTTTTATGTTCTTTTCTTTATCATTGTCCTTAGCCTGCCTGTCTCTTTTCAGTTGAATTTTTATTTCCGTTGTCTTTGTTTCTTTTTTATCTTCTCTCTTTTATCCTGTTTAAGACACTCTGTAGTTGATGTAAATGCAGTGAAATGGTATCCCCAATGTCCCAATTAAATTCAGTGTCTTTAAACTCTTATCTTGAATCATGCAAACTGTCAGGAATATTTCCATTTTTAATGCTCACATGCTTTAATTATGAATCGTAATTAGAGGGTTATTCATTTTATAAAAGGATATCTTTTTAAATTCCAGTTGCTAGAAATGTGTGCAGGGTTTTTTCTGCTGCATTCTGACTGTAACTGCTTTGATGGTTATTTGATTTGTATGATGCTTTGTGCAGTACTTAATCTGGATGAAATGAAATCTGTACCCATGAGACTATTCCACTGGCCAATATGGGCTGATACTGATTGAGAGGGAGCTTACGGGAGTCTGAATCTCGCTGCTGCCATGAAATGTGTTGCAGGGGGTGGAATAAGCTGAGAATAAAGCATGCATGAAGTGGGGAAGGCGGGCAAGGGGAGGGGGAGCTCTGAGAGATACGAGAGGGGTCCAGATGTATAGCTCAGCTATAAAACGAGCACGGCCGGTGAGCAGCAGCAGCCAAACAGATGTGACTTTTACTGAGCCTGTGACTAGAGGAGGAAACGGGCTAATGGATGTCTATAAAGTGTCGCCATGTAACCAAACACTGCAGAGCTAAATGTAGCTCAGGTAATGAGCAGAATGAGAGAACATCCTTTCTCTCCGGAAACTGGAACCATTGCTGTTTTGGCAGGTCATCATTTTGCATAAGAGCTCGCAGCCATGCAATGCTAGATTTGTCAGATAAGAAAATATGGTGTGTGTGTGTGTGTGTGTGTGTGTGTGTGTGTGTGTGTGTGTTACATCTGTGTTCACCTTGTTGTTGCCTCTCAGAAGTCTGTGTTTTATAAGGCAGAGCAGACGGAGGGTATCATTGTGATTTATAAGGCCCCTTGCCGGCTGTGAATGGTACAATGGACCAAAAATAGCTTTACAGAACTGTCAGGTGCATAGTTTCTCAACTTTGGGACATTTGTTCTGTACAAATATCTTTTACTGGATGTGTTCACTACATAATTCAAGAAATAAATGGACTATCCATCAGTGGCATTAAGGGCTCTGACTGTGGGTATAAAGCCTGAAATTTAGGACCAAAATCCCAGGATGTAACAGCCCTGACCCAGGCAGTGAGAATATAATTTGAAAATATGCGAAGTAACCTGGTGATCTTCGCTTATAGCATACTTGCCTCAATCTAACCTCGCAAAATTGACTTTCCACGTTGACTTCTTTTGTTGCCCATGACTGACTTCATTTCTCATCTCCTTTCTCACTTCAAGCCAAAGCTGGTTTGTTGAGTTGCTTCACATACAAAATGTAAAGCTAAAACATGTTGTTAAATTGCACACAGTGTAACAGTGAATGTGTAAGTGTTGTTATAATATAAAGGTGCATTTTTGTTTATTTATTTTTTTAAATAAAGTCAGTTTCATATCTGAATTACATGCAATTTAGCCTCTCCAGGAAAAAATACACAACACATGCTAACCACCCACCCAAATGATTGGAGTCTATGGAATTTGGAGCCCCGATTATGCACAAAACGCTTAACTGTTCCCTTCAAATTTCCATAAATATTAATGGTTTTGTTGTGATGGGATCAGGAACTGAGCTTCGGCTCCGGAAGACTTCCCAGAGCTCAGAAGGAGGAGGAGGAGTGGTGGTGGGAGTTAAACCTGGGGTCAAACAAAGGTCACAGCATGGAAGCTGTCTAAACCCAACACCCAATTCCCCCCACCCCACCCCACCCCAGCGCTCCAGGAAACTGGGGTGCCAGAGAAGCAGTAATGTGGAGCCTTATGGGAAAAATTAATGCATGGCTGCTCTGGGTCTGTTTGCTGAGAGTAGCTAATTGAGCAGTAAACATTAAGAGCACATCTATTTGTGCTGAAAAGCTTCTTCTAATGTGTGTTTTGTCTGATTAGTAATATGTAATGCTTGACTTAATGAGCCTATACAATGTGCTTTTCTTGTGTTTTCATAGCTTTATTTGAATCATCCCATACTGTATTGGATTACTCTTGAGAGAGTGCATGCATTGAATTAAGTTTTAACACATAAAAAACTCAAACCAAAAATGCACCAAGCTTTCCAAGTCATGAGGTGGCAAGTGTATAATGCCCCTGTTTGAGAGGGTCACACTAAGGTAATATAGAGATAGAGATAGAGCTGGTCCAATGCCAGACCAGCATTATATCATCTGTGTCTGTTAGACCTGCAGGCCTTGACTTGATGAAATACAGGCTAAGGGCAGTTAACTGTAAGCTAAAACTACCTGAGAAATCATGACAGAATGTTCATACAATGAGCTTCTGTCATCCTGTGTGAGGGTAAATCATTACTGCACACTTCAGGTGCAGTTTCAGCTGAATGTGATGATTAACCTGCAGAGAAAAACGTGAATAATGGCTATCGTGCATTTCAAGAACTTCGCATATACAGTAGAAGGGTTGTGCAGAGAAATCTGAGAGTGTGTCAGCTTCAGTTTTGTAAATCTGCTCCCGTATTGCAAACTTAAGTGCTGTGCAACAACAGAAAGCTTACAAGATGTAGTAATGCATAGTGAACTATTTACCCCACATGGATTGGTTTCTCAGAACAAACCTTAAAAGGCTTTACTAAATAAAATGGTCACACGAAAATAAATGTACTTTACCCCATCACTGTCAAGCTGTCATTTCTTTAATTTACAACAATAAAGCCTGACTTCTGCTGGAAGTTGTCACCCCCACAAATGGTGACATCCGCAAACAGTGGTATCACAACTGATGGTGCAGTGATATTTTAAGCCGGTCGCACACCTCTTGATTTTTGTCAAGGCTGGGTTGACAACACAGTATGTATGGGAACTGAGAGATTCCCAGGCTGTACAGAAGGTGATGTTGCAACAGTTTGAAAAAGCTAGAATTTTTGTAACAAATTAGCAATTTCTTTAAATCATGTTTTGACCTCTTTTACTCCTATACAGCTCTAAAGCAGAGTTTTTTTCCTCAGTAATGACACCTATCATTCGTGAGAAGACTGCATTAAATCCGATGCATTCTCAGTAAATGGTATAAATAATGAGAAAATCTCAGTTGCAACAAAACCAGTAGAGTGGCCATTAAACAAGGCATGAAGCAGGAAGAGTGTGACAACAAATCAGGACTCTCAAAAATGGATTTCATGAGAAACTGATGACTCAAATCATATGGTAATCACGCATCAACAACGAGGTGACTGTTTTTGAATTTAATTCTCTTTGGATGAAATGTTTCAAACAATACACTTCTTGTGTGTGGTTAGTTTAGTATGGATGGATGACTAAAGCAGAGAGGGAAGGATACAATTTAAATTTTTTCCACA